>APFE030609374.1:9588-21982 GCA_000404065.3 Pinus taeda | reverse complement strand
GTTTTTTAAAATGATATTGAATCATGTCTACAATATTTCTACTCATGGTTGTCTCCAAAGAAAACTTACTCGAATTATAGCGAATTATAGCTAATACAAAAATTCCTCATCACTTATGTTCAAATATAATTCCTTTCAAATTATGCACTAAACATCTTACTAGTACTCTATGTTCCAGTTGTTGATGTCACATTTACCTACCAAGTTAGAACTAAAATAATTCTACCTTTTTTTTTACAATGAAACATTTAACTAGAGTTTGCATTTTCATCAAAACAACTTCTATGCTACACTTCTCTACTGAAACCATTAAACAACTTAATTTTTTTATAGAGTACCTATCTATTCCTTCTTGGAAATATATAAATGACTATCATGGTCCTCCCGTCCATAAGCCAACTTTCTAACTGACTACCCACGAGCTTCACTCTTTTTGAGAGAAAATAGTTCTAGTAATTTTACTAGGACAATACTTCTCTTGAACCATTAAGCAATGTCTTGCTTATCCTCTCAAGTTCGAACCAATATTTCTCTCCCACTCGTTCTAGTTGAGAACCACTTTCTCTCCCACAAGATTCTAGTATATCACTAGTTTTATGGCATTTATTTCCCGCTATATTTTCTCCTAATTTATTGTTTTTTTTTTAATTCAAATCTCTTTTATGAATACTCAAAGATAAAGTTTTTCCTTTTTGTCTCTACCCCCTTCTTGGGGTATAACTAATTCTCAATACTTTTATTTAAGTTAGAGTTAAGTTCCACCTAAAAGTCCTTAATACATTTCCAAGAGTTGTTAACCACATAATTAAATTTTCTCTCCTTTTTTATATTAAAATAAAACAAAAATATTTACATCACAAGTCTTTTCTAGCATTAAATTTTCTAGTTAAATAAAAGAAATAAATTTTAAATATTTCAAGTCGAAACAGGAGAAAAAAAGCCTTGAATAGTTAGCAAGGGGTGTTACACAAATGATGTGATTCCTTTTATTTCATTAAATTTGTTATTCCTCTATTTTTGTTGTAGGTTCTAAATTATTGATCACAACAAGATTACTATATGCTAATTTGACATTGTATTTGAGGTAAGAACATGTTCTATACTTTGTATTTTTTATTGTAACATTGAAGCTACATTTCCTCGATGCAAATTATTTTAATATTGATGTCTTGATAGTTAACTATTATTTTATCCTTTTCTCATCTATGAAAGAAAATGAAGCGACAATTTGATGAGATGAGGATCTATATTTTCACATAGGTAGTGTCCCCGTATTAAAGGATATATAAGTACCTTAACAAGGCTTTTACTGAGCAAGAATTAGCTCATTTCAATTAGATGATTTTTTTTTTTAATGTCTAGCTCTAATATCTTGGTCACCCTTAATGGTTTGTTTGTTTGTTGTATTTAGATCATTTTTCCATGTTTGAAATTTTTGGCTAAAAATAATGATAACTTAAATGATTTTAGTTCTCATTTGATTTTTAATTGAATATTTTGTTAATGTATGATTGGTTTCATCTTATTTTATCAATTTAACGGTTTTAATTAAAGTTAAATATTGTTGTTGAGTAAAAATGTCCTTTTCTTTTTTTTATGTTCATTTGTTAATGATATTGTATTAGGATTAATATATGACTTCAATTATTTTCTAGGCATTCAATGTGTTTTCCATAATAATTATTATTTTATTTATATATTTTATTATCAGGATATATAAATATATATATATATATATATATATATATTATATATATATATATATATTCCTTTCACATTGTGGTGCCACTAAAAAATATTCACCTTTTACAACTTACAATGTTTATCTTATATCTTATTTGAAAATACTTATTTTTTGTTAAGAAAGGAAAATGAGCTCTGCTTAGTTAAGTGAAGGGAAAAATGGACTATGTACTAGGATTTTATGTGTTCAACATAGGATACCTATTATCATGAGACTAAAATTCATATAATGCAATTATACTTAGATACGAAGACCAAAAATGCATCACATGCAATTAGTTGAGAACAATAGACTATTTAGTGCACAACCATTCTTGAAGTGAAAAATCTCTTGATAATGATTTTTTTGCGACATATTTTTCTAAGTAATGAACATGCAAAGACTATTTTTTATATTTTTGGTACATTTTTTAACTCACCAATTGCATCTTTTCAGTGAGTTTATGTTATTACCTTTTTGTTTTATCATGTAATAACTTAAGTTTCAATGCGGATTTTTCATTTCGTGCGATTTCAAATAACTTTTTACAAATTCAACATTATTAGACTTATGAACTATAGAATAAAGTGAAAAAACTACTACAATAGTTGTGATCCATAAAGGAGGTGAAATACCCACATATGATGAGGAAGCACTACATTTTAAAGTTGTTGGTTTATTTGAACTCAAGGAATCGAAGAAGTATCTACCTTTTAGAAAGATAATGTAGAAGAAAACAAAAGAATTTGATGTAAAGATTCATGATTTTAATATAGTTATTCATAGACTTATTTTCATGTGAATCCTCTAGAATATGAACTATATAGGATATGGCTAAGCTATCTAGATGTTTCAAGACCAAGTTTAAGAAAAATAATTTCTTTTGTTCAACATCACACAGCTTTGGGGAGTTCAGAATTCAATAGGTAAATGAATATGTTAATTCTCTTAACTTGATAACTTTCTATGTTACCTTTTACTTATTATCTTTGTTCGTTATTATTCCAATGTGAAATACATCAAACAACTACCAAAACAGTAAGAACAGTGACACAGTATATAGGTTGCAAGCTAGGGCCAAAACCCCTCCTCATGAGGGGAAAACCTGAAAATCTCTTCTTATGTTTTAGATCTTTCAATTGAAGAATACCATGATCTAGAATTTGACAAATACCCTCCAATATCAAGTCTTCCACGACCTTTTGTTGCAATATCTATGACCTCCCAATAGATCCAATTTTTTCTCCCCAGCAACTGATGTTGCTTCTCTAAGAGACTTTGATATCCCTCTAACAACCTTCCTCTTTACTTCACTTTCCCTGAATTGAGTCCTAGGGCTAGTAATATTCCCTAAGAGACCTTCTCTTGCATTCTCTTCTCTCTTTCTTACAAAATTGAACCTCAAAATATCCTAGTGCAGGAACCCTAACTACACACTTCCAGAAGAATAGAGAAAGACCCAAACACTTGGACTTCTTCAACCTTCTCTCCTTCACATTTCCTTCTTCAAATTCCTTTTCTTATATCTTCTTTGCATAAGAGATGAGAGAGTGAGTGAGTCAAATGGAGGACGAGTTCCTCTTATATATAGTCTTCCTCAAGGGTGGACATGGCTCTTCATTTAGGCCAACTTGATAGCTCATTAGGCCAGCTTGATCTTGGAGGTATTTTGACACTTTGAAGACAAATAAATTTTTCTTTGCAATTTACAATGTTCCCATAGGGTCTTCCATATATGGCAATGACCCTTATACCTAGGAAAAACCCTAGAAGCACTCAATGGGTGCTTGACCTATAAAATAAAACAACTTGAGCATGAAACCCATGCTTCAATAACAATAATAATTTATTTTTCATTTTACATTTACAAGAATACATTTGATACTAATGAAGACTGAACCTAGTTACACATTTTTCAACACTCCCTCTTAACTAGCGAGTTATTCATAAGAGGTCCATGGTCATTCTCAATCTCAACAGGTCTCATACGAATAGTCGGATTGGTAACCCATATGTATAACATCATAATAACAAGAATTGTCACATAGAAAGGCCTTGACTAACATCGATATCTCTCGACAAGAACAAAGTACAATGCCAATGAGACCAATGATATATAGAGACCATCATCATTGTCTCTCAAGGTATATACCCCACCTGAGTGTTCACAAAGTATGACCTCCCATTGGAGTATTCTTATCTTGGGTAGATAATCCTCAAATAATATCGGCCCATGACTACTCTTGTCTTGAATATCCTACCACATTCTCAAAGAGTATCGAATGTCAAATGGTTAACCAATCCTTTATTCTTTCTTCCCAAGTGAATACAATAATGTCGTGTCTATCTCTCCCTCTCAATTAGGGAGGACAAATCAACCAAACCAATCTTGACACTTAAGTATACAAGCTTCTTGTTTGGAAGTGATTTCATCCATATGTCAGCTACCTACTCAATAGTGGAGATATACCATAGCTCCTACAAACCATTTTTTACTAGCTCTCGAATATAGTGATACTTTTTGTTGATATGCTTTGTCTTTCCATGAAACACTAGGTCCTAAAACAAAAAAATACAACTAGTTTTATCACAAATTATTATTGCAAGGTTCATCTGTCCTTCAAACAAGTTGGATAGCAGCTTCCTTAACCATATTTCTTCCCTAATTACTTCACATGCTTCAACATATTCCACTCGACACTACTCAAGGAAACTCTGTCTTGCTTTATGCTCATCCATGAGACCATGGAGGATCTCAAACTGAAACATCCTCCCATAGTGCTTCTTCCATCCTGTTCACCTCCTCCCCAATTGGAATCTATATACTAAGTCAATTAGACATCATTCCTTCTATCATACTTCAGACAATAGTTGATGGTTCCTTGCAAATATCTCAAAAGACGCTTGTTGCTATCCAATGGTCATGCTTCGACTCTACTTGAAATTGATTGAGTACACTTAATATAAAACATACGTCCCGTCAAGTATTTACCAAGTACATCAATGAGCCAACAAGTTCTCTATACCTGGAAGGATCCACAGGGCTTGATTCAGAATTCCTTAGTCTCTTCAAGTTTTGGATCATTGAAGTGGCCATAGTTTTATAGTCCATCATGTCAAACTTCTTTAGAATCTTGAGCACATAATTTCCTTGACCCAGATAGATTTCATTTGGTCCTTGCCAAACTTCTAGTCCCAAATAGTAATGCGTTAGCCAAAGATCCTTCATGTCAAACTTTGTTTCTAGTTTCTTTTTACATTCTTCAATTCGACCTTCAACGCCTGTCAAGAGAAGATATTATACATAGAGAATAATAATTACAGGTTCAATGTTTACAACCTTAATATAATGGTTTGAGTCAACATAACTTTTAGTGAATCCTATTCCTTGTAGGTATGCATCCATTCTAGCATACCATGCCCTTGGTGCTTGCTTGAGGCCATATAATGCTTTCTTCAATCTACAAACATATACCTTCCTATATTTGACTTCAAATCCCAAGGGGCGTTTTATATAGAATTCTTCATCTATAGTGTCGTTCAAAAATGTAGTCTTGAAATCCATTTCGTGGATGTTCCATCGCATCGATGCTTCCAGAGAGACTAATGACTGAATCATTGCATATCTTATTGTTGGACCAAATGTTTCTTCATAGTCAATGCCTTCAAGTTGAGAGAATCCTCTATCCACAAATCTTTCTTTATACTTATCTATACTTCCATCAGTTGCATGCTTGATATTATAGATCAACTTGGAAGTAACCGCATATTTATCTTCGGGTCTAGCTGTGATCTCCCAAACTCCATTCTTCATTATAGATTGATATCCTTCATTCATCTCAACCTTCCATTCTTGATGTTCTGCAACTTCTTCAAAGGTGGATGGCTCTACTTCTATTAATTTTTTTATGTATGCAACATACCTAGAATATTTATTGGGTCTCTTACTTTCTCTAAAAGATCCTTGTGCTTCCCGATAACATTCTACATAAAATAGTGTAGATTTCAACCAATTAGGTCTTTTCCTTATTTCAATAATTACCTTGGTTTGAACATGTTCACTTGGCCCTTCTTCTTCATGGTGTGATCCTTCTCCTCCCTTGTCAAATTATTCCTTAAATATCATAAGTTCTTCATCATAAGAATCTATATAAATTTATTTTGATTTCTTGAATGTTATACTCTCATCAAATATGACATCACAAATAACTTCAATGTGATGTCCATCTCTCATATTGATTCTATAGGCCTTCGATGAGTAACTATACCCAAAAAAAGTCCCCTTTATACCGGAAGGATCCAACTTCTCTCTTTTGTCTTTCTTCCCAATGAACACTTCTTCCAAAGTTTTGTTGTCTATAGATCTGTGAGGACATAAATTTTTAATGTAGACCATTGTCTTGGTTTCTTCTCCCCACATAAACTTAGGTAGATCTTGATTGTGTAACATTGCTTCTTTCTTTCTTTGTCTCCATTTTGTTCGGGATTGTATGGGACTATCAACTCCATCTTAATCCCAGACTCCTTACAGAATGCTATAATCTTTTTAGATATATATTCTCTTCCATTATCAGAATTTAGTATTTTGATTCTTCTCTCTATGACGTTCTCCACTTCAGCTTTTAATTCTTGAAATTTTATAAATACTTCATCCTTGGTTTTCATAGGTAAACACAAATCTTTCTTGAATGATCATCTATGAATGTGGCATAGTATAGATGGCCTCCAAGTTATTTTGGAGACATAGAGCCACATACATTAGAATGGATAAGATCCAAGATTTCTTTTGACCATGAAACATTGCTTCCAAATGGTCTCTTAGTATTCTTACCCATTGCACATCCTTGAAGAGACCTTCATGATCTTCCTTTAAATTTTGGATTCCATCTACTATGGAATTTAAAGTTGGAAGAATATTGAAATGTAGATGACCAAACCTTTGATGCCAAAGTTCACATGGACCAATAAATTTAGCTCGATCTATGCTTGAGTCCTTTTCCTAAATAACTACCTTTCCATCAATGAAGGCTACTATATGTTCTTTATATTCTAAAATTGAAATAGAAAGTAAATTTTTGTGAAAACCTAGAACAAATAGAGTGTTTTTGAGGTGGATGGTGATTCCATCCTTGATTTTAATGGAAGTTGATCCAATGCCCTTTACCAGATGTCTTTTCTTGTCTCTAAGTTCCACGGAGTAATCGGATTTTCCTTTTGATAAGGTCTTCAATTGGTTGGAGTGACTAGTCATGTGCCTTGATGCACCATTATTAATTACCCAGATGTCTTCATCTTGGAATGTACCAAAGAGATATTTAAAGAGACCGTCATCACTTTCATTGATTGATGCCTTCTTTCAAGAAAATAGGAGACTTCATGCTTCCTTTATACATTTCTTGAGATGGCTTGCAATCTTCTTGATGAACTTCTTCATTGTAAAGGAGATCTTCATGATGCCCTTAGAGAACCAAAGCTCTAATCCCATGCTGATAATTCAATAGGGCACTGAATATGTTAATTCTCCTAACTTGATAATTGTTTGTGTTACCTTTTTCTTATTATATTTGTTCATTATTATTCCAATGTTCAATACATCAAACAACTACCAAAACAGTAAGACCAGTGACATAATATAGAGGTTGCAAATCAGGGCCAAAACCCCTCTTCTTGAGGGGAAAACCTGAAAATCTCTTCTTAACTTTTAGATCTTTCAATTGATGAATACCATTACCTAGATTCAGAAAAATACGCTCCAACAATAAGCCTTCCATGGCCTCCTCCTACAATATCTGTGACCTCTCTGTAGATCCGATATTTTGGTCCCCAACAATTGGTGCTTCTCTATGAGACTTCAGTCTCCCTCTAACAACCTTCCTCTTGACTTCGCTTGTCTTGAATTGAGTCCTAGGGCTAGTAATATTCCCTAAGAGACCTTCACTCGCCTTCCCTTCTCTCTTGCTTCCAAAATCGAACCTCAGAATATGCCAGTGCAAAAATCCTAACTTTGTACTTCCAAAAGAATAGAGAAAGACCAAAACACTTCGACTTCTTCAACCTTATCTCCTTTGCACTTCCTTCTTTGACTTCCTTTTCTTATGTATTATTCGCATAAGAGAGGAGAGAGTGAGTGAGTCAAATGTAAGGCAAGTTCCTCTTATATATAGGCTTCCTCAAGGGTGGACGTGCCTCTTCTATAGGCCCACTTGATAGCTCATTAGGCTAACTTGACCTTGGAGGTATTTTGAGACTTTCAAGACAAAATATTTTTTTCTTTGCAATTTAAAATGTGCCGTTAGGGTCTTCCATATATGACAATGATTATTATACCTAGGACAAACCCTAGAAGCACTCAATCGGTGCTTGAACTATAAAATAAAATATCTTAAGCATGAAACCAATGCTTCAATAATAATAATAATAATTTCTTTTTCATTTTACATTTATAATAATACATTTCATACTAATGAAGGCCAAACCTAGTTACGCATTTTTCAACATGGGGGTGCCTCTCCAACTAGTTCCCTTTGGGATGTAATAACACCTTTGTCGTAAAACATGATAGCAGAATGTAAAAAGATTTGCAGTAGTGTATAATAAAAACCTAGAGAAACACTACTCATGATTTTTCTATTCCCAAACAAGGAAAATTAGCATATTATAGTTTAACTAAATATTTATCTTATTATTATATATAGTTCTATATATTATCAAGAAACCACCAATATTTTACAATGTTTTCTAATTTTTTAAAATATTAGCCAAGAATTTGCATTACATTATAAGCTAGTGAAAAAATCACCAAGATTTAACAAAATTATATAATTTAGTGAAATATTTGCCAAAAAGATTATACATGAATATTATATTATTAAAAAATTATCCTATACATTTTTCTATATACCATGGAGATTTGTCCATTTATTATACATATAAATTTGGGGTGGTTTCTTAAAATTTTCCATGGTCCAAAGCACCTTATAGAATGAGTGTGCCTAAACTTATGGAATTGAAAATATAGTTACAAGAATTGTTAGAAAAAATGGTACATCATACCAAGTATTTTCCCTTTGGGAGCTCTAACATCGTTTGTAATAAAACATGATGGAACCTTCAGGATGTGTATATGTTACCACTAGCTAAACAAATTGACTATTAAAAATGATATCCTTTACCCAAGATAGATGACGTATTTGATCAAGTTAGATGGGAAACAAGATTTTCAAAAATAGACCTCAAGTTTGGATATCATTAGTTAAGAATTAAAAACGAAGACATAAATAAACTGCATTTAGAACATGGTATGTACACTATGAATTTGTTGTACTATCATTCGGTCTTACCAATGCACCTACAACCTTTATGTGTCCGATGAGTAGTTTGTTCAACATGTATCTAGAAAAGTGTTGTCATGCGGAAAGAGTTATTTTTGCAAACAAAACTAACCTCCCTAGGAGTCTAAGACTCTCTAGTGACAAACAAGACAATTAAGAGTAATCCTTCTCTAAACATACATCATTCTATGAGAAACCAAGTGTTTTTCGATCCTACCTCAAGTCCAACGCTCGTTGTAGCAGTCCAGCCTCGCTGATCCAGATGAGCTCCTCCTTCACTTTGAAACCTGCATACACTAACAATCAAACGATTACATAACACCTGAATATTCCATAAAACAAAGCATATTCAACATATAGACCAAGGAGTATATGAAACAATTCATTAACAACAAATCATTGAGAAGAATGGACTTATTTGTATTAAGGAAACAAAAAAGAAACCATTACAACCTGAGCCTTGGTGTTGTACAAGTTCCTCCCAGGGTCCAGCAAGAGTTTTCCTCTACTTTGACAAGCTCACCCACTTCCAAATGAAACAAGAAAGGATGGTAATCTCTCCTCACAAGCTTACAATGGAAGTCCTAATTCCAGCAGCATCTACCCTTTGGAATGTTCAGCTTTCAACCTCCCCTCCCTCTGGCCCAATGCCTGTATTTATAGTGTTCTAGAGGAAGTTATTCAGTTCCAACATCAATGGGATACTCCCTCTTTTGGATGGGGTAGCTCCTCTCTTGATGGGATAAGTTCCTCTATCATAGGGATGCATGAACCATCTGGAGGCGCTCAATACACGTCAAACACTCTTCTAGAAGGCTCTAGAAGTGACCACAAGTAACTTTTTTAAGATGAAACTCGCGCCTTTTGACCTTTACAGGGGTACGCACCCATCCCTTGACTTACAGAGCGTAAAAGTACGCAGGTACAATGAGTTTGGGATGCGTACACGCAAAGGTAGAGAGAACCTGCGTACCCAGAGATAAACATGTTTTAGTGACTTTCTCTCTTTTTTGAAGCTTGACATGAGAGCAGAGATATAAGGCTTGACAAGGAGGATAATATGACTATTGATGGAGCCATATTAACTGCAGATAGTCATGGTGACAAATTTCAGTTAACAGATTGCCCCCTAAAGTACGAAGCCTGTAATAGATAAGGGTGTTAAATCATATAGGAAGGGTGAAGTACTTTATCATTTCGAGGATCATCTTGTGGAGATCCTGGTTAGAACCTACAATTTTTCAACACAAAATAGATGTATAAGATCATATCATCGCTGAGGTAGGCATTCCCATACTCAGATCAAAAACTTTAACTATTGGACTAACTACTCTGATACAGAAATGATTTCATAATACATTATAATCATAGACTCGTGTAGACACAGTATGGGCGCAACCATCTGTTTATGATTGGTCTACAACATAATGAATACAAAACTCCTTGCAGCCTGGATGGTGGAAACTAGATCCAGGGTCTTCATTTCTATTCCCCAAATTGGTACGATTCTAGCCATGTGAATGAATGAGTCGATGTCGAACATGGTAGAAACCACTTGATTACCAGTCAATGATGTAAACTGTTAACAAGCGTGAGAGAGACCACCAGTAATGTCAATGGTTCTCAAAGTATCCAGCACAATCCATGAGATGTGAATGAATGAGTCAATGTTGAACATTTCATGGAATCCTTCGATCGCAAGTCAATGATGAAAACTGACGTCGAAGGCGAGAAACCTGCCATTGATGCATGCAGACTCCAAGGTACTAACGATTTCTAAGTCAACTCTCCAGATAATTTGCTGATGTCGATAGAAAGCGACCCGTCGCAGGCAAGCCCACAACACGAAACCATAGTTCAAGTTGAAGAAATGTTGCTGCAAGGACTGACTCAATGATGATGCAATGGATGAAAGGTATTTTGTGGTTGAATGTTTTGTTTACAGACCTCTTGAACACATAACGACACAACAGATGGTTTGGTGACGAATGACTCAAAGTTGGCTCCCATAACCCGGCTAAAGATATTAATGATCTTGGTCAACTGTGAGACAAGGGATTTCCCAACCCAGGCGAATGAATAAGTGTCATGTTCAAGAGTGGTAGTAAGGTTTTATTTCTGAGACAAAAGGATATCAAATAGGCTCATTCTTCTCATTTTTCCCCCACCATTTCTGGCAAGTACCCCTTTATTTTTTACAAGCTTGAGGAGGATAACATATGCTTGTTTGTAAGCTCATCCTTCGGATGAGTCCAACTTAGTTTTTGATCCGAACCCTAAGAAGGAGTGGTCCGTTCCTGTTTGTAATAGAACAGGCCCTTTACTATGGAATTTTAACGAGTCCAGTATAGGAGAAACTCGGCGCTTTTCATATTTAGAGAGTCTGAAAAACTTAGAAGACTCCAGATTGAAGTTTTTCGTAAAGTTGTGTCTCCTAAGCCCGAAAAAGTATAAAATAATACCGAGGAGAACCGCTTGATCTTGCGACCAAGGATATTTTCATAGTTAGTTCCTTTGACCTGAAAAGTAAAAAGCGATTAAGGACACGTCGTTTATTTCCAATATCAAATTTGAAACGACAAAAATCCGGCAATCTTTTCTTATTTTTTCAGTCAGAAAAGGGCTGTAAGGGTACCGTCTTTTAATTACGTTTTAACGAGTGTAAAAGAAACACTCGGCAATCTTTTCATTTTTCAGGAGTCAGAAAAGGGCTTAAAAGATGACTCTGATGTTTGGTTTGTGAAAAAATGACAAGTTTTCCTGTAAATCCCTTCGTCCTGCACAAAAACGACACATTACTCATACCTGTTTAAGATAGGCAAAAAATACATTGAAAAATGACCTTCCATGGTGAAAAATAAACAAATTTAATATTTATTTATCCAAAAAACCTATAAAAAGACCTTTTACCATGTCATTTTTAGCATTTTACTGTTGAGTTAGAAAAAAGGGCTTTTGGCAAGAAACTTCCTGTGGACATTGCGGAAAATCAGACCATCGGAATCGAACACCGTCACTTCCAGGTAATCCACAACATCCTCCTCTTCAATTTCATCTGTTTAGAATTTAATTTTAAGTCTTAGTTTGATTTTTTGGAGGAATAGGGGTTTTGGGAGGCGCTTCTCGAGGTACGCAGGTGGCCCATGGGTAACCTGCGTACCCCGACCTTTTTCTTTAAAGGAAAAAGGGTCGGGGTACGCAACCTACCGTCAGACCAGGTGCGTACCCACACTCTGTTTCTGAAGGCGGGGTGCGTACCCCATGTAAAGCACATCCCCAAACTCAAATCTCCAAATTTAACCATAAAAATTTGATTTTAAGTTTGCTAAGACTCTTTTTA
>APFE030609357.1:0-35223 GCA_000404065.3 Pinus taeda | reverse complement strand
CACCAGCCCAATCAGAACCAGTGAAACCAACTAATAGAGGAGTTGCTTTGGCACTGTAATGAATCCCAAACTGTATTGTACCTCGAACATAACGAAGTATTCTTTTAGCTGCTTTCCAATGACTTTCACGGGGGTTTTGCAAAAAACGAGCAACAAGGCCAACAGCAAAGGAAAGGTCAGGCCGAGTATGGGTTAAATACAAGAGTTTTCCTACAAGTTGACGGTATAAGGTAGCATCAACTTCAGGAGAAGTACAAGAGACTGAAAGTTTGACTCCAGACTGAAAGGGAGAAGGAGCTGGCTTACAATCTTCCATGTGAAAATGACGAAGAATATCACAAGCAACTTGGACTGGGAAAGGGAAATACCCTCCTTGGCTTGCAAGACTTGAAGACCGAGAAAATAGTGTAAGTGTCCTAAGTCTGTCATTTCAAATTTATTTTTAAGGCTGGACTTCACATGGTTTATAAGGTTGGGATAACTACCAGTAAGAATAAGATCATCAACATAAAGAACAAGGATGATAAGAGAGTTGCCCACTTTCTTGGTGTAGACAGTATTGTCAGAATAACACCTAGAAAAGCAAGATTCTAAAAGAAAGCTATCCATTTTGGCATACCAAGCCCGAGGAGCTTGCTTGAGACCATAAAGAGATTTCTTAAGTCGACATACAAGGTTGGAGTCTGTTTGGATGAAGCCAATGGGTTGTTTCATATAGATTTCTTCATGCAAGTCCCCATGCAAGAAGGCAGATTTAACATCCATCTGATGGACTTCCCATTTTAAAGAGGCAGCAAGGGAAAGAACAAGGCGGATAGAGTTCATTTTGGCAACAGGGGAGAAGGTGACAGTGTAGTCAATGCCTTCAACCTGTGAAAAGCCCTTAGCAACAAGACGAGCTTTATGTTTATCAACTTTCCCATCTGGTCCATACTTGGTTCTGTAAACCCATTTACATCTAACAGGTTTGCGTCCCTTTGGTAGAGGAACAAGATCCCATGTATCATTTGCCAACAATGAATGATATTCTTCATTCATAGCTGCTTCCCAATGTGGATGGCCTGAAGCTTCTGCAAAAGGGTCAGGATCATGATTTACTGGAGCTTGAGCCAGTAAAGAAGAGGCTCTTTCAAACTGAGAACGTGTACGTCGCTGATCTGTAGGATCACCGGCAAGATCACCTGCTGCATCCCGAGTAGTGCGGACCCATCTTGGAAGTGAAGGAGCTGAAGGAGCTTGAAGGAGTGAAGGATGATCCTTGAGAAAGGTGGTGGAGGATTATCATCCTCCTTTCATCAACTGAAGAAGAAAATGTTTTCCAAAAGTAGAAGAGTAGAAGAGGTTGCACTCCGCCGGACTAAGGCTCCGCAGGCCGATTTATTTTCATCAATTTTACATCTCTTCTAATGATAACATTTTTGGACTTAAATGGAATAAGTCTATAACCTTTTACATCTTCAGAATATCCAACAAAAGTACATTTCTCACTCTAGGTTCTAAAGCTTTATGCTTTTCATCTGGAATATGGGCCCATGCTTCACTTCCAAAAATACGAAAGTGACTTACATCTGGTTTAATGGAACTCCAAGCTTCTTCTGGAGTGATATTCTTTAGAACCTTAGTAGGAGTGCGATTTATTATATAATTTGCACAATTAACTGCTTCGGCCCAAAAACTAAGACTGAGTCCTTTAGATTGCAGCATACAATTAGCCATTTCCTTTAAGGTGCGATTTTTCCTTTCAGCTACACCATTTTGTTGTGGAGTGTATGGAACAGTATGTTGCATTTGAATTCCATTTTCGGTGCAAAAGTTGATGAATGTGTTTTTAACATATTCTCCACCATTATCAGTTCTTAGCTTAAGAATTTGATGTCCAGATTGTTTTTCAACAAAGGCTTTGAAGGCCAAAAATGTTTTAAATACTTCGCTCTTGAGTTTTAAGAAGTATACCCAAGTGCGTCTGGAGAAATCATCAATGAAAGTTAAGAAATACTTGCAGCCAGAGAATGAAGCAACAGGAAGTGGACCACATAAATCACTGTGCACACGCTGTAAAGGGGCGGAGGCGTGCCAAGAGGCACGTTTTTCAAAACTGTCCCGATGATGTTTTCCGAGTACACATCTGGAACAAACACAATCTCTGCAAGATACCATAGGAAGACCTGTCACCATATTTTCTTTACATAGATGCTGAAGGGAGTGATAGTTTAAGTGACCAAATCGCTCATGCCAAAGTTTGCTCACTTCAACATTATGAGCAACAAATACTGAGGGAAGATTTGATGACCCAAAGTTGTGAAACTTATACAACCTTGTGGAATCATCAGCAATACCAGTAGCTAGAATCTGTTTAGGATCTCTTAGATCCTTGATTACAACATCATGAGTTGAAAATTCAACAATTTTACCTTCACCTGAATGAGTTATCTGATATACAGATAGAAGGTTGCTGGATAAGGTTGGAACACATAATACATCATTAAACTGACCATTGTCTAGATGAACAGTTCCAGTCCCTACAACATTAAGAGATCTATCATCACCAACATATATATTTTTGGTGTTACAATCATGTAAAGAAGAAAACATGGCTTTGTTTTTGGCCATGTGATAAGAGGCTCCAGAATCAATGAGCCACTCATGAGAATGAGAAGAAGAAGATACATTTAATGCATAACCAGACTGAGATGATTGACAACGACATGCAGAAAGTGCCATTCCTGAAGATGAAGTTGAAGTTGAAGTAGAAGAATGCTCCACATGGATGTTATGTTTCTTCATTGCGGCTTCCAAGGCTTCCATCTTCTTAAAGCATTTAGATTCTAAGTGCCCATCTCGATTACAAAAGTTACAATGGCGATCAGTCTTCTTCCATTTGTTTTTATTGGTCTTATTATTTTGCTGAAATGATCTTTCATTTTGAGACTGAGTTTGCTTAGGACCCTTGTTTGGTTTAGGACCATTCTTTTTAGGAAATGACTTCTTAGGATTCTTTAAATTTGGTTGCTGCTGGGCGGCTAACGCTTTCTTGGAAGAGTTTCCAAGATGAAGAAGACCAAGATGTAAGAGTTTTTCTTGTTCTCTTATTAAAGAATCCCAAAAAGAGTCAAAGGAAGGGGCCTTGTAGTCTGTTCCTTGACAAATGAAAGCTTCCCTTGTAGAATGGAAGGTGGAAACAAATACAGAGTAGGCTGGTCCCAACTTAGTAAGGATGGAATAAATAAGGTTACTATCTGTTTTCTTAACCTTAACACCTTCCAAGAGATATTTAAGGGTCTTGAATTTGCACAAGAAATCTTCAATGCAAGAAAAATTATTAGGATCCAATGTAAGCAACTCATTTTCAAGTTGATGGGCTCTAATTTCATTTTTAATCCCAAAAACTTTAGTGATTTGTTCCAATGCTTCATGAGAAGTATCAAGTTCTGCAATATGGAATCTAAGATCAGGAGAAATAGACATCCCTATCAAACCACGTGCTTGATCTTGTCTATTTTCCCATTTTGCAACCTTGTCTTCATATTTTGGTTTCTTCTCTTGGCCCATGGCTATTCTGTAGAGACCTTTACTTCTAAGTAAATCTTCCATGTAGGATACCCATTGGAAGTAGTTAGTGCTGTCAAGAATGACTTAGCATGGACTTTCCATTTTTTTAAAAAAATGAAGATGAATATGCTGAAAGTAAGTGTTTCCATGGATAGATCTCGAAAAATTAGGCTGTTTTAAAAAAAACGGCTCTGAAAAAGGCTTCCAGATGAAGAAGTTATGGCTTTTTGAAAAAAATTGTTGAAGTTGCCGGCAAAGTGCGCGAATGTGCGGGAATGAAAAAAAACGCCCCCACAAAATGGAGATTTGAACCCAAGACCTCTACTCTCTTAAAATAGCTTTGAACCAATTGATCTATACAAAAAATTTGAGAGAGAGAGAGAGAGAGAGAGGGGGGGGGGGTTTGGGTTGTGTGCTTGCCTTGAGAAACCTCTTTTTCCCTACTAAACACAAAACACAAAACCCAACATGGATATGCAAGAAAAACGAACCTTATGGTTCGAAGTTAGTTTTACCCAAAAAACTATATATTTAAAAAAAATTGAACCTTGTGGCTCAAAGTTAGCTTTAGCCGAAAAACTAAATATTTTTCTCAATGTTTCTGATTTTCCGAGATCACACTAAGGTGCAGGGAAAAGAGCATACGCATGAGAAAAAATCCTTTCTTTCTGTTTCTGATTTGCCCAGATCGCACAGAGTCGCAGGGCAAAGAGCATACGCAGAAATGAAAGGTATAGATCCGGTTAAAAAAAACTAAATAAACCGAAACCGAAATAAGCAGAGAGAAAATAACAGTAAACTGCAAATAAAGACTGTATACCTCCAGATCTTAAAAATGACGCAGATAGGGCTACCGGAAACCTTTTCGCGTGAAACGAAAGGGGTTCCTCACTGGAACAGATGCTCCGAACACAACACAGCAGTCCTCTCGGCCCGAAAGCAGTCAGAAACAGTAGATCTAGGAAACGACAGCCGCATGCAGTTCTACCGGCTTCAGATTTGGATCACCAATGGACGCGGCCATCAAATAGCTTTGATACCATGTAGGAATTTACAGGGTAAGTTCCTCAGACAGAACACCAGAAGGACGCCGCTCACAAACAGATCACATATCAATACACCAGTATTTTGACGTGGTTAAAACCCTCAAAGAGGGAAACAGTCCACGGCCTGCGCCAACGTGGCTACTACAGGCAATTTATTAATAAAAGAATGAAAATTTACATAAGCTTCTCTCATGCACGGTTAACCTACAAATGACCCTCCATGCGCTTTAAATAGAATTCATGGACCAATCGGGTGTCAAGCCACGGATCAAGTGTCGGTAATACCGAGGAGAGAATGAACCGTCGGATCACTACATATCGTGACCGTCGGATTGTAAGTTACAAAATGTACAACGGTAAAGAAACACACTTTACCTAACTCTATACCTAACTCTATACTAGACCAAGTTGAACTTAACTATTTCCTATGTGTCGGAATATCCTAACACCCAATCAAATATGCCCATAAACCAAGGGCTTCTAAGTCCCTAAAAGTGTTGCTTCATACCCTAAAGGAGCAAGGTCAGATGACTACATCATCTCCCAGAAGTTCTCCATGAAAAATTGCTCAGAACTAGTCAAATCCAGACCATACAAACTACTCAGTGCTAAGGGTACGATGCATCTCACCTACCACATGCAAAAAGTGCGATGCATGCTAAAAATCCCTTTTGTAGGGTGCGATGAGTGAGAACAGACAAATGGCAGAAGCAATTGGCTAGGTGGAAACCCAGAGAATCTTCTAGAAATTTCCCATTTGACACTTGCCTCTCTAAATTTTCCTAGGGATGAGTAAGAGATCATGAATCTCTAGGTGGAACCAAGAACTATCAGAGAGAGGACACTAACCAAAATCCCAGAAGCCGACTCACCCACCTGCAAAAATCTATATATGGATCCCTCATCCCAGAGATTCTAGGGCTGTAATCTTGTATTTTGTAAGGAAGTGCTATTGGTTTCTTTGTGGAACATCATAGCGTTGGGTGATCTAAGCTTTTCATGAGGTGAAGAGGGGCTTTCATGTTGGGAGGATGACGTTGGGTCAGATCAATGGTTTGTAATCCTCTCTTCTACTCTTTCTATCAATAAACCTATTTGAGTTTTCCTCCACATTCTTGTATGTCTGATTTGATATATGCATTTGTGTGGTTAATATATATCTGGTCCTATATTATTTATGATTGTAGACCTCTGTGCTTTGATCGTATTATGCTGCTTTGACTCTACAGGTTTTCTTTGAAGCGAGACAAGTGAGGAAGGGGCAGTAAATATCTGTCAAAGGGGAGAGGAAATAAGCAAGGAGCCAAGTGAAAGGCTGAGGTTGGTACTCTCTGCTTCTCTCTCATCTACTTCTCATTGGAAAACACAAGTAAATTTAGTTTGTTTGTTTCTAAGATAGCTACCCGTCTTAGTGGGACTCGCAGCTCTGAATGGACACTAGATTTCCCGATAACACAAAGATCACATTTCCATTGGAAATTATTGGATTGAATTATTTTCTTGTCTACATACACTCGGTTAGCTCATAGTTCATTATATCGTCCTCAATATAATGGTTAACTAAGATAGTCAACAAATGTTTGGAAGGATATCTTCGTTTCTTTGTATCTGATAAATAAGCACAATGGGTCAAGTGTTTGCCTCTCGGTCAATGATGGTATAACACTTCCTTCCAAACAACAACAAAATTCACCCCATTTATTGCACTTTATTGATATCATCCACTGTTCATCGCAACATATTTATGAGAAAATTCTAATGTTGAATTAGTGGAAGATCACATCGAGCATCAATAATAGGTTCTCCAACTCTTAAAGGATAACATCACTTTGGCACAAAATAGAATGAAACAACAGGTCGATCAACACCATAGCAAAAGACGTTTTTATGGGTATTTCTACTACTACAACCATACAAACAAATTCCCCTCAAGCAATCTAAGAAGGATAATAAATTATCACCAAAGTATTGTGGTTCATACAAGGTGTTGCAAAATATTGGCACCATGGCACACAAATTTGAGCTTCTTGCATCTTCCTGAGTGCACCCATTTTTTTATGTTTCATACTTGAAGAGGGTTATATGTGACAAGTTCCGAGTTCAAACAATATTTCCGGAACTTGATGAGCAAGGAAAAACCATATTGGAACCTGAAGCAGTCACACAAACAGGAACTCAGTAGCTAGGAAATCAATCAATTTCAAAGTATCCCATCAAGTGGAAGAAATTACCCACCGAAGATTACACATGGGAGGATCATAATTTTATAGAGAAGTGTTAAAAACTAATCATGCATTGAGGACAACACCTTTATGAAGGAGAGGGTCATGTTAGGTCCCTATAATACTAGTGATTCCCCCATTACTATTGTCATTGTCACCCCTTATTTTTTTGTTGTGGTCTAGTTGTCCCCACATTGTTATTATTGTGCCCCATAGAAGCCCACTATTGTTATTGTTGTACCCTCTATTATTATTGTTCTCTCAGATTTGATTATATTTTTCCCACATAGACTCCTATATTTAGAAAGGAGGTTTTGTCATTTGTATCTTGTAATATTATTCATTTGTGTAATGTCAAGGAGGTTTCCCATTTGAAGAGGATTACTTTGAAGTCGTTGATTTATCTTTTCTTGTATTTTGTGAGTTGGTTGCATAACAATTTTTATGAGATCTTTAGCTTCTAGGGTTTCACTTCTCTAAAGAGGTCATCGTGGAATTTTCACTATAACATTTTTTATAGGATGTTTCAAAAGTTAAAAACAAAACCCATGGGATTCAAAATATTAATGACCCTAAGGTCTGAATTTAAGAGCTTGCATCACTATATTTTTGGATATATGATCCAAGGAATTTAGGTTTTGTGCAGGATCATGAATGACATCCCAAATAGGTGACCTTGGGAAAATAATCATAACTTTATCTTTGTGTATCAAATTGAGATTAGGTAAGAATTAATTGAAAGAGGATAAACTATAGTTTTTTGTGCGGCATTTTGAGGTCTGAAGGTTGAGACCGTGACACGGAGCACTTCATAAAAGTTTGCTCTATTGAAAATGTGAATAATCAGGTCACCTTTGGGGATTGGGAATATCTCTTTCTTGGAGAATCCATTTTCGATCAGAGTGATGGCATCAAAAAGAGGACTCAATGGGCTGCCGCAGTTCACAATTTCAAACCTTGGAGATTCAAAATTTTAGAGATACATCAAATTCAATATCAAGCTCCTACAAATAAAACAATTGTGTGTAGTCTTTTTCAGAATTTTCATACGTCTTGTTTTAAAAATTAGTTTGAAGTGATTAAAAGAGAATAGTGAAAAAAGTTATCATTAGTTCATGCCCCAAAGAAAGAAAATAGAAACACCTAGTAGGAAACCGGAAGGCTCTACTATGACACATGAAGGAGAGGAGAAAGTGCAATAGGATTTTATCTTGTGATTCCAAAAAAGCTCCTCTATCCATGTCAACAAATTTTTTTCATGCCACAAGGTGTTGAATTTTTTCTCATGTTTTTTGCAAGTGAACCTTGCTGCCAATTATCAATTTTAGAGCAACATAGGATTTCAACTTATGGAAGGAGGAGGAGGAGTGATTCTTGTTGATGAGTTATGTATTCCAATTTAGAAATAAGTGTATTCTCTTATCATAATTCTCATACAACAAAAATCCAAACTTAAAATATTTTATGGTTCTACTATGGGATTTTTAGTGCAGGAATTTAGTAAAAATTTACATATTGTTTGTTTGTAAGAGGTGAGAGATCAATTACTTACCCCTTCCTTGCAACCTACTTCAAAATTATAGGGTTTTTTCGCCAAAAATGCTCAAGAGAGGGCCCATTGTTTCCTCTTGGGACAATTATGTAAAAGAGAGACTCTCTCTCGTAACACCTACTCTATCTCCTGTAGCAACTTTGTTTCTCTTGTAGAACCCATGCCTGATCCTCTAGCACTTATAAATAAATTGTATCTCCTATGTAGTACCCTAGGTAGCACCTAATAACATCTCACTCTTACTTTTGTACCTTGATGGCTTTCTCCAACTATTTCTTGGAAATGAGTAATTGTGCAAATGAATTTGAGCATTTTAATTTTATTCCCTTTTTTGCTAATGGCTTAGAGTGTTTTCAGTGACATGGCCTTTAGAAAAAATTTCTATTTTTATGTTGTCCCCACTCCTCATAACCATCACCCTTCTTAGTTTGACTTTTCCACATTGCATGAGTGAGGGAGTTAGCTACAATTAACTAGTTGAGGGTGGTCGAGACTCCTGACCTGTACTTAGCATATAAACCTCATCTCTAATTCTTTGACAACAAATTTCTAACCATAATACACTCAAGAGAAGAGGTGAAGAGTCTTTCATATTTGTACCTACCCGAGGGTTTCTATAGATGCATGAATGATGTTTCTCGGATTCATATCATGATGGATTGAAGGTGTTGATTGCCTTTGTTTTCTTATGTACAAGCCTTCATGGAATAATGATTCGTTAATTCATATTTTTTTTTTTGTGTGAAGGCTTCTTCCAAAATTTTAATATACTGGAGTAGGAGTGGATGGATTATTTGTTGGTACACCCCTTCTCAAGTTATGAATGGCTTCTTGATGTTCAAGGTAGCTCAATCTTCTTCTCTGTCGGTGAAAAAAATTGATGTTGAGTTTTGTTGTAACTGCACAGGTTGTTATAGGAGGAATCCTCTTCCTATAGCAGTCATTTAATTCATGTTAGAGACCTGATTATTAAATTTGGTATTGATGGAAAGTCATATGGGGTATAAGGACACAGTTAGAATCACCAAGTGTTTGTCTAGGTGGTTGAAAAGTTGATGAAAAATCTTCTTATAACTTTTTTCATGTAAGGCAGATTTGAGTTTGAAGATGAATCTTGGCTAGATAGAGAGGACGAGTGATGAAAGTGGTGTTGGGGGGCCTCTCTCAATCTTCCCTAAATAAGATATCACCTTTTCTTCTCTTTCTCCAATCATATCTGCCTCCTGTAGAAATTATGGTCCCTATTGTAACATTTGAGGAAAGCCTCGTGTAAAAGAATTGTTTTATCCATATCTCTCAAATGGTAGCCTCGATTGACTCAATTTTTTTTTAGAATGTTTCCATCATCCTTATGCACCTCCCCATAAAACCTCTTAGCCAATGGATGCACAAATATGGAAAAACATTAAACATGGTTCTAGGTGATGGGGGTTGATTTCTTGAAAAGTGGGCACTTGAATTTGTTTGAATTTCTTGAGCATGTTACCATCATCCATATGAATTTCCCAATGAAACATTGCCACCAATGGATGCAGGTTTTTCAACATATGATAAAAAATTTGCACTCTGTATTTTGGGCTCCTATAGAAAAATATAAACCTGATGTAGAACTTTAGGAAAATAAGGAAAATGTATGAGAAAGGATTGGGAATGATGGGTGGATGTTGGAAATGAATGAGGGTGATGGATTGACATGGACTTTGTCCTATTAGAGTATCTGAGTAAAGGAGGGGAAGTCCAAGTTTGACTTCCTTTGACTAGGTTGTTAATGAAGTGTTTCTTTTGTTGCTAAAGTGTTCTTGTTGCTTACAAAGGATGAAGAGCACCCATATTCATGAGAGAGAGAGAAATGGAACAATTTTTTTTCCCTTTTCATTTTTCATCTCTCTTTTTTTTCTAGGCCTACTAGCTCCCACGTTGGATTTTTCAACTAGTAGGTCTCCCTCATCACCTCAAAGGAGGTTTTCACCTAGGATATTTTCTTTTTCACTTTATTTTCTCTGTTTTCCAACTCATTGACCATTTCATGGATATTTTCAATCAATGAGTCAATATCATGCACCTCAAAGAAGGTTTTCACTTCCGATTTTTTTTCTTCCTTTATTTTTTTCCTCTTTTTCCTTTTTTCTTGTGTTCCTCTATCCTATCCTACTTGAAAAAAGAAGATATATTTCAAGTATAAGAATAATTCGAATGGAGTGAGGTGCATAACATGATGATAGGTAAACTCATGTGTCAGCTCGAAAAATATGCTTTCACATGTGCTTGAATGTGGGAGACAAAATGCTTTGAGTTTGACGATATAAAACACAATTTAGGAAGAGAGTGATGCTCCATCTTGTTGATTTTCCAGAACCAAAACTCAATACATCTTTGATAACTTTGGTTCGCTTGCTCACATGGATCATTCTTCATGTCTTATTCTACCATGACATTCAAATATTCCTCTTTCTGCAGATTATTCTTTTGAACACATGGAGGATTTCATGGTAAACATGAGTAACTTTCACAATCTCTCATTCTGATGTCTTCTTTTCATCAAGTGCAACCCATGATTCTTTTGTCTTCTCATTTGAATCTTCTTTTTTTAATGGTGTCCTCCAATGACACCAAAATAATATCTTTCTTGTAATACCCTACTTGAGCTAAGATGAATACCATTGAGATCAACAGGAGATGTTAGGAAGTGTTGTACCTCAACATTATAACTAGTTTGAGCTACTTCCTTGTGTGGGTTTGGAAATGGTGGTACAAGTAGTTGAGTGGGAGTCATCATTAAGATGGATGTCGTTGGAGTTGTGGTTGAGGTGGAGGTCGATGATAGGGAGAACATGGACTTGGGTATGGAGGACATTGATGATAATGTTGAGGATATTGTTGACTTATCCCATAAGGTCTTACCAACCTTGTTGCCAAGATTAGTCTTGGGGTTGAGATGGTTAAGTTTGCTAAGGGAAGGGTGTGTTCCAATTACTTTTAGATGGATGTGCATAAACTTCAAATTTGGAATTAGGTTCTTACATCATATTAGGTTTACTAGGCTGCCATGGTCCTCTTGGAGCTAGAAAACATAGCTTGCTTTGGTGATTGAATTGCTCCATTTCTTCCTGGTAAATTTCCTTCAAACTTGGTAATGATGGAAAATATTTAATAGCACGTGATTCTGCATGGAAAACACAAATATCAACATCTTAGTTTTCGTGATCTTGCAATCTTAACATTTCTAATTGTTTTCTTAGATTGCTAAGAATTTATGTTTTAAAGTCATCAAACAAATTTCCAAATTTAACTTGACTTATTGATGTTGATGCTGATTTACTTACTCTTTGCCTTCCTCTTAATAATTGTTTGCATGTTTCACAAATTTATTCAAATGATAATTGGTATACATCACCTCTACTCACAAGATCAAGGAAATCAATCCACTCATTCATAATTTTTCTAAGTAAGAGGGTTTTTAGGGTGTCGATCATACATGAGTAATTTTTACCTCTTAACATTATACGTGAACATATCTATTAGATCCTCAAGTTTATTATATTCTTTTTGATTTATTTGAAAGATTTATACTTTTCTAGAAATATCTTTTGCATATCATTCCATGATATTATTGAATTAGTCCCTCAACCCATGAACCATTTAGAAGATGTATCATTCAATGTTTCCTATAACAATATGAAATTTTGAGCGTTTACTAAGTAATTATAAGATTTACAAAGTATATCAAATTCAAAGACAAAGGTTTCTGGATCCTCTAACCTCATACCATAGAAGTTGGGAAGGAAAGATGGAGGGATGTTCTTCATATGAACATTGATATTAGTATCTTGAATGGGAAATCTAGAGGAGCCACTTAATTTTCATCATCTCCATTGATTCCTTCTATATTCTTTGTAACCTCACCTTTTCCTACCTACAAAAGTGGATGGGGATGTGGCTCTTACTGCACCACATGATCAAATGGAGAGGGGGTTGACATTGGACAAGTAATTTTTTTTTTTTTTGAACAATAATGCTAATGTTTTTGAAATGAAATATGCCTAATGGAAATATTTTTTGTTCTTCCAAAAAGTAGAAAAATTGACTGAACTAGGCAAGAAAACAATGCATACTTTGACACCTCCCAAGAAATGGTGCCAAAAGGTGATGGGCCTGACTATTGCAACAATGATGCTGCAACTTCCAAGGCTACCAATTTTAATTATCAGCATGAGGTTCATACAAACTTAATAGGTGTCAACACTATATGTGGAACATAAAATGTGTCCTTATTTCGTTGATCTCATGTAATGGAGTGAATTTCATGAAATCAAAGCCTAAAATAATTACAGGAATGGAAATGATAATTTGAAATCAAATTAATCCTAAGAAAGAAAAACAATTTGTAATTGAAATCTTAACAGCATGAATTCAAATAAATAAGCCTAATTTGTTATGCTATTTATTAGCTAATTCAAGTGGAATAAACTCAATGGAATCTCATTAATAAGTTCTAAAAAAAAAAAAAAATACAAATTTTTACTACAAAGGACTTTGAGAAATTCTAGATTTGTGAATTAGTAAATCCATCAAAGTAGCTCAATGATGAATAAAACTTTTAAAATTTATTCTAAGCATGAATCATGCTTTTTACTACTCACTTAAATCATTTAACCCAATCCTACAACAAAAGAAGCATCAATACAAAATGTATAAATAGGAAAAACAAGAATAAGATATGCATGTGAATAAGAAATAAAAAGAAGAATGAAAAATTGTAAAAAAATGGCTCTGAGGCTCTTGGGATTTCCAAACACAAGCATACATATATTCCTACGAAGGAGACCAAAATTTAGAAGCTAAAAAGGGCACCAAACTTTGTTGTTCGAATCAATCCAAGTACATCCCTGCTAAAAATGAAAGTGGAGCTGCAAAAACACAATTTTTCTCCACACGAAGACTAGGAAATACATGCCTTTAGAGGAAATTTTGAATTGGTACTTGTACAAAATTATGAGGAAGAATTCTCTTTGAAACAATGAACTTTTAGGAATCTCCATCAAAATGACTTGGATCACATTCATAAACTTTCTCAATTAGTGGAGCTCCAAAATTTGTGCAATAATTTCATAATATCATATTGATTTATTATCCAATATTAATCTTCTTGTAGTAGGGAGAAAGTCCCTAGATTATCTCTTCCTCCAAAATCTTCCAAATATTCTCACAATATTCTTCTAAAATAAATAATATTAGGCACAAATATACAATCATGTCTAAACCTTCCTAATGAACATCTTAAAGTTAAAAATATCTCATTTAATGCAAAAGTGGAGGCTTAACGTGCTCAAGGATATGGGCCTTAATTTATCTCTAATTCGGAGGCCCATCAAAAGATATGGAAAACAATATTTTTAGTGATGGAAACTTTTCTTGCCAATCTAGTGGTCATGATTTTGGGGTCATTGAAGAAGTTGATGATAATTGTTTTGCAGTTGATTCCTCAAGAGATGAGGAAGTTGTATTTTGAGTGTGCAAATGTGAAAATGAAGATCTTAAGAGACTAGTCATCCTTGAAGTAAAAAATAAATCTCAAACAAAATTAATTGAGATGCTCACCTCACAGAATAGAGATATGAAGTAATCTCTAGATTCTCGAGGTGAGAGAGCGTGATTAAAAAACAAAAATTCTAATCTAAAAACCAAGTTCGAGAAGGTGAGGAAGACTAAAGATGAAGCAAAAAAATTGGTTAAAGATCAAATCAACAGTTGCAAGAAACTTGAAGCAAAATTAGAAGAGAGAGGATTGAATTCAACATAAGAAAACAAATAAAACTTTGAGAAATCCGAAGCATAAACTTCAAGCAGAAATGAAGAAAATCATCATAAAAATCAAAAGTTGGAGAAGGTGACATGGAAGCATTAGAGAAATGTAAGGTATTTTAGTTGTGAGGAATTTCGACAAACTGCAACAAATTATATATGGAGAAAGACAATTTGTTCCCAATACATTAAGGAGTTGAATTCTCAAGAAACCCCATTAGTTCAAAATTTTCTTTATTGGGTATTGTTACAAGTGTAATGACTTCACGTATAAATATGTTGATTGTAGGGCTTATGGAAAAATAATAGAAATCATATGAGGAAAAGTTTGGAACCATTTCCTCAAATTTATTTGGCACATTAAATGTTTTACATACCATAATCTCAATCATAAAGGCCAAATACTACAAGTTTCCCTTCGCCCTCATGGAATCTAAATTGAAGAAAAAGAATCCTTGTGAAAGTACTTCAAGCATGCAAGTAAAATTAAAAAATATCTAGAAAAGAAAAGGGGAGCTAGAAGGAAAAAAATCATATTGTTAAGGAGCAACAAGTGGTCTTGTAAAGTAATTGAGAGTACCGTCAAGTGAGGGGGCAAGAAATGTAGAATTGAGGGGGAGCTCCTTCAATGACAATCTATGGTTGAATTATGTGCACAAGTGTTAGATATCTATGATTAGTCTACTAATAATAAGGTAGAAAAGGAAAGGAAAGGAAGAGTGCAAGTATACTTAAAGAATGAATTTACTTTACATATCATGGGAAGCAAAAGAATTATCACATGTTAGGTTGAGAAGGAATTCTATTTTGTGAAGTACTTTGATGCAGTGACGTGGAGGAAATCATTACTCAATAGAAGAGGTTATTAGTTGCTCAAATCGCACAAGAAGGATCAAAAGGTGGATGAAAATGGTAGTGAAAGTTCTACCAAAATGCTAAAAATAATCATGAGATCTTAGCATTAGAGGGCATTTCACCCAAAAAGTGACCATTAAATTTTCACATAATTCCATGTCATAATATGTAAATCAATCAAAATCCTTTAAATTTAAGAAGAGGTACATGTCTTAAATAATTTTAAATTGTTTAATTTTGGTATGTGTGAAATATTTTATTATTGATTTGGATATAGGTGAAATATTTTATTATTAATTTGGGTATTAGTAAAATCTTTTATTAATGTTATTTACCTACCTTACCCAATATCAAAGAAGTTATTAATGCAATGTTAATCTTAATTTTATTAAAAAATTATAAATTAAAAATGTGGGCCCATTTGACAGCCAAAAAGAAAATATGAATGAATGTAAATAGATCGTGATTTGTGAATGTAAATATCAAAGAAAGTAACAAACCATACGATACCTTTTTCACCTGCATCCTCGGCAATGAAATAAGTGGTTAACCTGTAGTGCAAGGTAAACATTAATAAAAAACAACCATTAATTCATACTTTTATTGTGAAATTATTTAATGGATATCAATGAGTTAAGGATTATATGTTACCATTGTAACTTGTCACCATCAGGATCGGTGATAACCTGAATGCGTGAAAATGTTAAGAGCTTAATAATATATGAATTTCAATTTGATAAAATATAAATGGAAAGATATTGATTAAAATTGAGTAACTTACCAAAGCTACTGATATAGGTTGCTACAAGGGTTCAAAGATCTTGTTTTAAATATGGGTAGGTGTGTGTTTAAGCTTATCAACAGTTACTTCTTCACCTAAGTCAATTTCCTTATCGCCTAATAATATCCTCAACTTCATTACTCGATTGAAATAGTCCACAACTTGTCCAGTAATCGCAGATTCAGCTAGTTTTTGTTTGACCAGCTCCTATCTTTTTTCCACTTCGGTGTTTGTCTAATAGAAAACAATTATTAAAACATGAAGAAATGTAACAGAAAACATTATTTTTAATAAATAATTAATATATTTATAAAACAATTAATATAATAATAAAAGGTAGTTATTAAATAGTTTAACAAAAAAATTGAAACATAGAACAATAAACTTTATAAGTTGAAATAAAATAAAATCTCTCAACCTAAGTAGATGGGCTGAAATATACAAGTAATAAAATGTTACTGAAGAGATCCTAGAGAAACTAGAAGATAGTAAAGTGTTATTGGTGAATTAAATAACACTTTAAAATGAGCCATCCCTCCATCGTCGCCTTCGTAACTTTCCTCGAGTACCACTGTGGTGGGAGAGGACACTCACCAGTGACTATTTCCATTGAATATGTGTACTCCCAAGATCCACAATAGAACTTCGCACTGATCTCCGGCCACTAAGAAGCTTGAGGAGAGTGGAAAGGGAATTCGACCTCCCTTCAGATAACTTAAGGTATTGACCTCTCAAATAGAAAAGGTGCTTTAATGAGGGGACTCCACCAATTGAACTAACAATGCGCTACTATGAATGCACTTAATTAACATAATGTCCCATTTATAGGAAAATAAGTCTCCTAAACTACTAATACAATACCATGAGTTAAATAAAACAATGTGTTCAATACAAGTGGTAAGCATGATTCACAACGAACTTTTAATTTATTTATTTTCATGCTTACAAGAAAAATACCATGGGTTGAATAAAATAAGGTGCTCAATACAAGTCCTAATAATAACTCATAACTAACTTTCAATTAATTTAGTTTTAGGTAGGGAGGAAGTGGTGGGGGTTTTCTTGAGAATGAGAAAATAATTAATTTGTTTAACATGTGTAGTCAAATATGTCAAAGAGGAAGACCCCTCTGTCTTTTACTCTATATGCTAAGAAAACCATATCCCTACGCATGTAAGGATCAAGGGTAAAAGGGATAAAACATTAAATACCCTACTAATTAACTTTTGAATTATGTACGACCATAGATCCATCTCAAATAAAGATAACACATAATTTTTTTTATGAACCAACATTTATGAAAGGACATTATTTAATTATGTTTTATACTTTGATTTTCGTATTTTCTAGAGAAATTGGCTAGAGAACAAAGGGTATAAGCTTTTAGAACCTAGATCTAGTTTCATGACCACCATGAGAAGCAAGATCAAGTGACCAAAATATATAAAAATCTTGAGAGAATGAAGGGTAAATTGATGAACCTAGATCTAGGTTTGAAAAGCTTCTACCCTTTGTTCTCTATGTGATTTCTCTGTGAACATTATATGATGAATCATAGAAGCATAAAATATGTTTTATATTTACTTATTTATTTATATTTACTTTTTATTTTTATTTTCCCCTACATTAATTTTTTTTAGCTTTGATGAAAGACTTACATGGTTACACATCATAGGAGCTCTAGACCCTATGTGGTAAAAAAAAATAGTGCCCCATGTTTTAAAAGGAAGAAAGAGAAAGTGAACCCAATATAGATTCTTATGGAAACTTGATGACTATAGACTAAGCCAAATAACCAAATAACCAAGAGATCCTCTTCTAGAAGCAAAAGTAGCCACTGAGTGAAATGAAGAGAGAGAAAATGGAGAAAATTAATATACCCCATAATTGACCCCTTCCTTATGTGAAAAACCTTTTGCCATAAGCCTAGATTTGTGTTTGTCAAGTGAGCCATCGGATTTATACTTGTTCTTATAGACCCACTTGCAGTCAATTGGTTTGGTTCCTAATGGAGGATCAACTAGCTTCCAAGTGCCATTCTTTATGAGGGCATCATACTCCTTTTGCATTGCTTCTTTCGATTCATCATGAGAAGTAGCTTCTTTAAAGGAAGTTGGTTCAAAATCTATAGACTAATTCAATTCACAATGATAAGAAACATCCATATCAACAAGTGAATTAGTGTCATCTACTTCACCTCCATTTTTCTGGTTCGAATTTCTAGTTCTTATCGTTTCAACCTCATCAGGATGATCACTTTCAAGTGTCTTTATTAGCCACTTTATGTTATGAAACCAGCTCACAAAAAGATAGAAAGGATAGATCAACGCCTTAGAATTCAGCCTCTTTGAGGGGGAAACCTCCTTTACATTACACAAATGAATGATTCTTTGATGATTCAAATGATACAACTTCCTTTGTATATATAGGAGTCTAAGGAGTCACAATATAACCCAACCGACCTAACAATAATAATATAAAGGCACAAAAATAACAATAGAGGGGTTCTATGGGGCACAGTAATAATAATATGGGGACAATAGGGGCACAACAATATGAATTAGGGATACAAATACAATAGTAATGGGGTAATCACTAGTATTATAGGGACCTAACATGCCCCTCTCCTTCAAAAAAGGTGTTTTCCTCAATGCTTGAGTAGTTTTGGATGCTTCTGGATAAAATTCTCATCCTCCCATGTGGAATCTTCACTAGATAAGTTCTTCCACTTGATGAGATACTCTAAAATTGATCGATTTCGTAGTTGTCGAGTTCTTGCTTCTGTGACTGCTTCCGGTTGCAATATAATTTTTCCTTCCTCATCAAGTTCTGCCAATAATTTTTGAACTAGGATCTTGTCACCTATAACCTTCTTTAAACATGAAACATGGAAAACTAGGTGCACTTGAGAAGCTACAGGAAGCTCCAATTTGTATGCCATAGTACCAATCTTTTGCAACACCTTGTACGGACCATAATACTTTGGTGATAGTTTATTATCCTTCTTAGCTTGCTTGAGGGACATTTGCTTATATGGTTGTAGCAGTAGGAATACCCAATCACCTACATCAAAACTTCTTTCACTGCGATGTTAATCTGCTTGTTGTTTCATTCTATTATGCGCCAACATGAGGTTATCCTTTAAGAGTTGGAGGACTTGTTGTTGATGCTTGATGTGATGTTCCACTACTTGAACCTTAGAATTTTCTCTTAAATATGATGTGATGGATGGTGGCTGATATCCATAAAGTTCCATAAATGGGGTCAATTCGGTTGCTGTATGGAAGGAAGTGTTATACCACCATTCAGCCAAATGCAACCATTTGAACCATTGTGTTTGTTTATTAGATACAAAGCAATAAAGATATCCTTCCAAAAATTTGTTTAATATCTCATTTTCCCCATCAAAATGAGGATGATAAGATGAGCTATGAGCTAACTGAGTACTGAGACAAGAAAATAAATTCGTCCAAAAAATTCCAGTGAAAATGGGATCTCTATCACTTACAATAATCTTTGGGTGTCCATGTAGCTTTTGAATTGTTTCCATGGATGTGATAATGCACAAAAGTGTGCATACTTGGTAAGTCTATCAATTACCACCATGATGACACTCTTTCTTTCCGACTTGAGTAAACTTGTGATAAAATCCAATGAAATCTCCTCCCAACATTGGCGTGGAATGGATAAAGGTTGTAATAGACCCGGGGTCTTAATTGTTTCAACTTTATTTTGTTGGAAAACCAAACATTCCACCACAAACTTTTGAATATCTAATTTAAGTCCATCCCAAAAAATTCCTTCTTAACCCTGTGGTGAGTTTTTAAAAATCCTAAGTGCCCTCGTAAGGGAGAAGTGTGCAATTCCATTAGAATATTTTGTTTGAGTTGGGAATTCTTACAGAGGTATAAGTGATCTTTGTACCATAATGAATCATTTTGCCAGCTAAATGTATTAGATGTACTGGAATCTTGTTGTAAGTTTTGAATAAGTGTCCACACTTCTTCATCATTCTTCCATTCCTCCCTTTCTTCATTTATAAAATTTGGTTGGATAATATAAATGGCACACAACAATGGTTCCACGTCCTCATCCTTTCTTGAGAGTGCATCTGCCACCACATTTTGCTTCCCTTTTTTGTAGATGGTTTCAAAGTCATAACCCAACATCTTTGTGACCCACTTTTGTTGCTCTTCAGAGGATAATATTTGTTCTAAAAAGTATTTAAGGATATCATCCTCCGTTTTTACCTTGAAGTGTCTTCCCATAAGGCAGGGTCACCATTTCTTAAGTGCATGTAGTATTGCCAACATTTCCTTCTCATAAATAGCTTTGTGTAAAATCTTTCCTTTGATTGGATGACTTTCAAAAGGAATGGGTCTTTCATCTTGCATTAAAACAACACCAATTCCATTTCCTGAAGCATCACATTCCACAATAAAGGTTTTTGTGAAGTCTGATGTAGCTAAGACCCGTGCTTGGCACATTGCCTCTTTAAGATGTTCGAAGGCCTTGGTTTCTTCTCGAGTCCATGAAATGCATCTTTCTTCAGTAATATTGCTAGAGGTGCCACTATTCTCCCATAATTCTTAACAAACTTGCGATAATACCCTGTCAACCCGAGAAATCCTCGCAGATGCTTTATGGATGTGGGGATTTTCCATTCCTTAATGGCTTTAATTTTGCTAGGGTCTACCTTAACTCCTTCATGAGATACAATATGACCCAGATATTCCACCTCTTGTACTCCAAAGAAACATTTGGATCTTTTTGCATATAATTGTTTCTCCTCCAATAGTTGTAGCACCCTGTCAACATGTTCAACATGAGCCTTCCAAGACTTGTTGTAGATTAGTATATCATCAAACTATGCTAACACAAATTTTCTAAGGAAGGGTTTGAAAATGGAATTCATCAAACCTTGAAATGTAGAAGGTGCACTCGTAAGGCAAAAAGGCATGAAAAAAAATTCATAATGACCCTCGTGAGTTCTAAATGTTGTTTTCAGAATGTCTTTAGTCTTCATTCTGATTTGATGATATCCTGAATGAGGATCCAACTTGGTGAAGTAAATTGATCCATGCGATTCATCCAGTAATTCATCAATGACAGGAATGGGAAACTTATCTTTAATAATAAGCTTGTTGAGCTCCCTATAATCTGGAAACATGCACCATGATCCATCCTTCTTGTGAACCAATACTACTGGAGCAGAGAAAGAACTTTAACTAGGTTGAATTATACTCGCCTCTAGCATTTCTACAACCAAATGTTCAATTTCGCTCCTTTGGGCATAGGGATATCTATACGACCTGATGTTTGGAGGAACACTTCCTCGAATAAGATGAATAGCATGATCGTGATCACGAATAGGTGGGAGACCTTTGGGAGTCTCAAATACCATGGAATGATTGTCCAAGACTTTTTGGAGATCTAGAGAAATAGATGATTTCGATGTGCAAACATCTAACAAACATAATTTTGCAATTACACCTCTTTGTTCCTTTTTTAGAAGCTTTTTTCATACTGTTAGAGCTGATTATCTTTCCCGGTTTCCTTGCAATACCCCTTAATTCAAATTCCTTTCCCTACACAGAAAATTTCATGAAAAGTTCTTGAAAATTAAAAGCTATTGTAGCCATTAGACTCCTAGTACAACATCAGCACCTCCCACTCGAATGGAAAGCATTCGGCTATTCAATACATATTCTCCCATCGATAGCTTGATATTATGGCACTTTCCAGAGAAATTTATTATTCCCCCATTTGCAACCGTCACTTGACAATCTGGTGCTGGATATAGGAAGCAATTCAATTCTTTTGCTACCTTACAATGAACAAAATTGTGGGTACTTCCTGAATCAATCAACACTATTACCTTTTTCTTTTTGATTTGTCCTTCTATCTTGATGGTTTGAGGAGTGGTAATTCCAACCAATGCATTACAAGATATTGTGCGATTCATTTATTCTTTATCTAGGCTTTGTTCCTGGAGTATATCCTCTTCTTTTGACCTTTCCTGCTCCTTTTCTTCTTCCTCTTCACATTCTATGTAGAATAATTTCTTCTCAACGCACTTATGACCTTTAGTGTATTTTCTATCACAACTGTAATAAAGCCCTTTTGCTCTTTTTTCTTCCAATTGTTGTGGTGTCAACCTTATAAGTTGGGAAGACTAGGGGCAACAACACTTCCATCTTTATAGTTGTGAGTGGTATGCTTCCTGGTTGCCATAATTTTGCTTTCCATTTTTCTTGCTAACCTGAATGCATCCTCTAATGAATTAGGTTCCCAAAGGCAAACATCATGTTGGATATTATCCTTTAAAGTTCCTATCAATACGTCAATCCTATGCTCCTCTGGATTTTTTACCCTTATGTTTAATTTTTGGAACTCCTCAATGTTCTCCATTATTGAACCCTTTTGTTTGAGACTTATCAATTGTTTAAAAAAAGTGTTGCTTTTTGTATCCTCATAATGTGCTGTCAATTATTTTGTAAAAATTACCCAAGTGATAATTTGTTTACGAGAGAAAAGCCATTGATACCATACAAACTAATTTGGTTCCAAATATAAAGTTGCAATATGTACCTTTTGTGTGTTTTGCACATTACTGAGATCGAAAAATTGCTCCATCCGTAATATCCATGTTGTGGGAACCTTGCCATAAAACCTCCTCATATGAATTTTTGGAATATGGTGGGTCTTTGATCCAACATTATAGTCTATGAAATCATGATTAACATTTCTTTTGTTTGCATAATGAGTTTCCTTTACTACCCTTTCACCATTAGTAAGTATTTCTTCTAGAAAATTTGTCAAATCTGTCTTCAAATATGCCATGCTAGTATTCAAATAGGTCTTCAAATCTATCTTCAAATCATCCATCTTAGCTTCCAGGCCCTTTATCTTAGATTCCAGGCCATTTATCTTAGCCTCTATTATCTTTTATGAGAGTGACATTTGTTGCACTTGGTCTTGTAATTTTGATATATCATGTAGCATTTCTTCCTCTTCTTCATGAGTCATGCTAGAGCTTTCAAGTTGCTTACTAGGTGTTTGAATTTTCTTTCCTCAAGGCACCAGTTACCGACAATAATGCTCTACTATGCCCTTTGAATTTCTTCAAAATAATTTTTCAAACCAAGCTTAAGCAAAAATTTAAAAATATATACACACCTTTTTTCACTTTGTAGGAGCTTGATATTGCCTTTGATGTATCTATGTAATTTCAGATCATCCAGATCTAAAATTGTGATTTCAAGTAGCCCTTTGTGTCCTCTTTCCAATGCCACTAGTCTGATCCAAATTGGATTCTCCAAGGAAGAGTTATGCCAAATCTCCCACAATGACTTGATTATAGACTAGTTCAGTAGAGTGAACTTGTATGACGTGCCATGTGTCCCTGTTTCGACCTTTGGCTCTAAAAAATATATACAGGAAACTACGTTATGTCCTCTTTATGTACCTTCTGATGAAATTTCAATCCGATGCTCAGAGAGAAGGTTATGATGATTTTCCCCAGGTCACCTATTTGGAATGTAATTCAAGAGTCTACAAAAAGACCAACTTCCTCAGATCATATCTCTGCAAATATATCGTAAAAAGCTTTGAAATTTGGACCCAAGGTTTAGTGCGATTTCGTCTGAAATGGGTTTTTTCTCACTTCTGAAATGTCGTAGAAGAAAATTTATAGCGAAAATCCCACGATTACCTATCTGGAGCAGCGAAACCCTAGAATCCAAAGCTCTCATACCAAATGTTGTGAAACCAACTCACAAAAAGATAGAAATGATAGATCAATGCCTTAGAATTCAACCTCTTCAAGGGGGAAACCTCCTTTACATTACACAAATGAATGATTCTTTGATGATTCAAATGAAAAAACCTCCTTTCTATATATAGCAGTCTAAGGAGTCATAATATAACCCAGTCGACCTAACAATAATAATATAAAGGCACAAAAATAACAATAGGAGGGTTCTATGGGTCACAGTAATAACAATATGGGGATAATAGGGGCACAACAATATTAATAAGGGATACAAATACAATAGTAATGGGGTGATCACTAGTATTATAGGGACCTAACACTTTGGAGGACCTTTCTCATATGGTCTAGGCTTCTCCGTTGATTGAGTTGGGACTGAATCAAGATTGAGTCTCCCAATTCTATCAATCATATCACTTAAAGCATCATCCGTTGTTGGAGTTTCACGTGGGGGAGAGAGTGCTTCAGAAGAAGATTCCACATGTTGTTCTAGTATAGGATTCCCCCCTTCAAGCTATGGAATCTGATTATCAAATTCTTGAAATGATTTTGCATTTTTGAATCTATCCAAGCGATCAAGTTGTCGCTCAACAACATTGTTAGTTTTGGATGATTCAAGAAAAATTACATCTCTAGATACAACAAACGTTTTATTGACTTCATCAAAAAGATGGTATTCTTTGGAGGTGTTTGAATATCCAAGGAAGATACACTTACGACTTCTTGAACCAAGTTTATTTCTATGTACCTTTCGTATCAAGGCATAATAGGTGGAACTAAAGACCCTAAGATGCTTTACAAAAGGAATGTGCCCATACCACATTTCATAGGGTGTCTTGTTTCTGATAGCATTAGATGGACATATATTCTTTATATATGTAGCACATAGAAGAACATCAGCCCAAAACATTATTTTTAAGTTTTGAAGAAGAGCACGGAGTGTACCATATTTAAGATTGTCCTATTCATTCTTTCAACTACACCATTTTGTTGGGGATTATAAAGCTCAGTTGTTTGATGTTTGATCCCATGAAAGATAGTTTTCAAATTCATTTGATGTGTATTCTTTTCTATTATCAGTGCGAATAGACCCAATATGAGATTTTGCATCATTTCCAATCCTTTTATGAAAGTTCTTGAATGTTTGAAAAGCATCAGATTTGTTCTTCAATAAATAAACCCAACACATTCTCATGTAGTCATCAATAAGTGTCATCATATATTTATTTCCATTTGCAGAAGGAACACGTATTGGACCACATAAATATAAAATAATGAGTTCAAGATTTCTATGTGCTCTTGAATGTGGATCATGAAAAGACTGTTTTCTATGCTTTCCTAGAATGCAAGCATCACATTGCTTAAATTTCCCAGGAATTGTAGGCAAACCAACAACACCATTTTTCTTCAACAAGAGGAGGTTGTCATAGTTGAAATGTCCAAATCTAGCATGCCATAATAAACTTGATGGAAGTGTACCCTCTTCATAATGAGAAACATTGTGCACGAGCAGAGGTACCTTGCAGCTTGAGAAGCCTTTCTTATTCTATTCACCTCATGGCAAGTGAGTGGTCAGATGCTTTTCACACCTCAAGCTTGCCATCAAACATATGAATGGAGTGACCTTGCTGGTAGATGTGGACCAAGGACAACAAGTTTCTCTTCAGCTGTGGGAGACATAGAACATGATGTAGAAGAAAGTCTAGAAGACCAAGTAATTTGAGCCTAATTGTGCCAAGCCTTGATGGCTTGATTTTGACTGGTCTACAAAGTATACTGCTCCATCAACATTGTTAGTAAATACTTCAAAAAAATATTTTCTACGAGTCATGTGGAAAGGTGCTCCTGAATCAAGAAAACAATTATTTTTCCAAGAACCAAGTGAAGCATTAAATAAGTCTTCATTTACTCCGATATTACATTGTGCCACAACATAATGAGTGGATTTAGGTGCTTTACCTTTTTTCTGTGTCATTAATTTTACCTTTTTGTTGGTTTCTTTGTTGCTCAATTTTGTCCCATGGTAACTTACATGTAGAGGCATCATGTGATCCATTTCTTTTGCAGCATATGAAATGCAACTCTAACTTTTCTCCTTGAGAGTGTCTAGCCCCCCTGCCCGTGAAATAACTTCCTCTTCCTCTTCAGCCACCTCTTCCTCTCAAAAAATCTTGAGCAGGATTCTTTTCTTTATGAGCAAGGCACATAGCCTCTTCAGAAGATTTAGAGGTTTTCTTCTTTCCAACAACTTTCTCTCTTTCAACAAATGTTTCCACAAGAGAGTCAAAGGTGATATCTTTGAGATTTACATTTGCTTGCAATGATTCAAGATAACTGGAGTAAGTAGGATAAAGTGCCTTGAGAAAACTGATAAGAGGAATATCCAATTCAACCTTAGTGGCTTTGATATCATCCATTATAGATTTTACCTCGGATGCAAGAGCAAGAGAATCATTATTTTGCAATTCAACAGTGAAGAGATTAATCATGAGTTGAACAACTTCAAGTGTAGAATATGAATCATAGAGTTCTTTCAACTTTTGCAAGGCTTCAAAAGCAGTTGAAAATGGCGAAATATGGAAACTCACCTCTTCACTTATAGATGTTTCAATTAATGCATAAGCTTTGCCATTCTTACTTTCCCAAATGGCAAACTCTTTGTCTGATGTAGGTTGTTCTGGCTCTTTGTCTTTGTCTCCAATACACACTCCTTTCTAGAACTCGTTGAAAATGAGGGTGTGTTTTATCATGCAGGACCACTCAGGATAGTTATCCTTGCTAGTAATAACTATTCCCACAATAGATATGATTGAATGCATACTGTAAAAAAAAACTTATGCTCACAAAAAAAACTGTGTACTATAAAATCTGTGTAATATTTTTAAAAAAATACTTCTGCTGGAAAAATGTGCTTTTGATGTAAAAAAATCATAGGTCAAGTTCTTGTGCACTCTATCATCAAAATATAAATAATATTTTATATCCTAACCAATACATTAATCGATTTTTTTTTTTTTTTACAAGAGCTCAACCCATATGATTATTGCAGCAGCATTCGACATTCTCCAAAAACACACACAACCAGTGAGGTAGTGTGGGAAAACAGTATGGATACAGGTGGAGAGGCAGTGTGCATGTATTAAAATGATGTATTAAAAAATCCACAAACCACAATTCATACACTTGTTCAGATACCTCCTGTGCATTTATGTATATAAAACACTACTTTTTTTTTGAAGAAAACCTTTAAATATATTTCAGTGTTATATATATCAAAACAATGGCTTTATATATACCAAAAATATTGTGGTACCAGCATGTGAAAAATGGAGGAACTGCACCATTATTAATATCATGCAATATATATATGTATTGTATTCCAAAATACTCATTGCACACATGGCCTTAGTCTCATACACGGTCTTCAAAACGGGAGCACACGGTCTTGGTGGAGGGAGTATTGTATTAAGAGTAGTGTATATTAAAACAACAGTCTTAAATATGAAAAATTTCGTATTACTATTATGGAGGTATCAGTGGATTACTAGCATGGAGGTATCAGCAGTATTGTGGATTATTGATATGTTCAATCAACACAATATTTAGTGGATCCTGACAACTAAACCAACCCCAAAATGCTACTATACAAGATCTCAACCAGTATTCCTCCACCGTATTCCTCCACCATCTTCAATGCCACTTTCATACTATGTTAGGCTGCTTAGAACGGAGCAGTGTGCAACCATGGTTCGAACCCCACGTGGCCCTGAAATGTTGGGCTTTAAGAATGAATAGATGGATGGAAAAATATTTTATGGTTATGCTATAGGATGTTTAGTGTAGGAATTTAGCAAAACATCGCATATTTTTGGTTTGTAAGAGGTGAGAGATAAAGTAGTTCCCCCTTACCTGTAGCATCCTTCAAAATTATAGGGTTTTGATGCCAACAATGCTAAAGATAGGGCCCATTTTTTCCTCTTGGGACAACCCTGTAAAACATAGACTATCTCCTTTAACACCTACTCTATGCGTCGCAACACCTTTGTTTCTCTTGTACCACCCATGCGTGATCTTATAACACCTAGAAATAAAGTGTATCTCTTCTCTAGTACCCTAGGCATCCCCTCATAGCATCTAGCTCTTACTTTTTTACCTTCATGGCTTTCTCCAAATGTTTCTTGGGAATGAGTAATTGTGCAAATGAATTTGAGCATATTATTTTTATTCCCTATTGCGGTAATCACTTAGAGTGTTTTCAGTGACTTGGCCTTTGCATAAATTTGCTATTTTTACCATTGTCCCCACTCCTCATAACCATCACCCTTATTAATTTGACTTTTCCACATTTCATGAGTGAGGGAGTTAGCTGCAATTAACTAGTTAAGGACGGTCGAGACTCGTGACCTATACCTAGCATATAAAATCTCATCTCTCATGCATTGACAACAAATTTATAACCATAATACACTCAAGAGAAGATTCGAAGAGTATTTCATATGTGTACCTACCTAATGATTTCTAGATACGCATGCATGATGTTGCTCAGATTCATATCATGATGGATTGAAAATGTTGATTGCCTTTGTTTTCTTATGTACAAGTCTTCATAGAAAGATGATTCTTTGAATGATAAAGTTTTTATGTGTGAAGGATTGTTCCAAACTTTTAGTACACCAGAGTAAGAGTGGATGGATTATCATTTGGTGTGCCATCCTCACTTTATAAATGGCTTCATGACGTTCAAGGTGGCTCACTCTTCTACTCTATAGGTGAAAAATTTTGATGTTCATTTATGTTGTAACTGTACAATTTTTTATAGGAGGAATCCTATTCTAGTAGAAGTCATTTAATTTGTGTTAGAGACCTCATTACTAAATGTGGTATTGAGGGAAAGTCATAGGAGGTATAAGGACATGGTTAAAATCATCAATAGATGGTTTAGGCAGTGGAAACGTTGATGACAAAGCATTTTCTGATATTTTTCATGTAAGGTAGAGTGGAATTTGAATATGAATCTTGGTTAGATGGAGTGGATGAGTGATGAAAGTGGTCTTGAGGGGACTCTCAACCTTCCCTAAATATGATATGACTTTTTTCCTCTTTCTCCAATGAGATTTGCTTTCTGTAACAATTATGGGCCCTCTTTTAACATTTGAGGAAAGCCTCATGTAAAATAATTGTTTTATCTATATCTTTAAAATGGTAGCCTCAATTGACCTGAAATTTTTTGAGAATGTTCCCATCATCCTTACGCACCTCCCCATAAAGCCTCTTTTCCAATGGATGCAAAAATATAAAAAAAACATTAAACATGGTTCTAGGTGATGGAGTTTGATTTCTTGAAAAGTGTGCATTTGAATTTATTTAAATTTCTTGAGCATGTTACCACCATCCATATGAATTTCCCCATGAAACATCAAGACCAATGGATGCACGTTTTTTAAGATATGATAGAAAAAATTGCTCTCTGTATTTTGGCCTCTTGTAGCAAAATATAAAACTCGAGTAGAATTTTAGGAGATTGAGAAAAATGCATGAGAAAGGATTTGGAATGATGGATGGATGTTGGAAATTTATGAGGGTGATGGATTGACATGGACTTGGTCCTATTGGAGCATTTAAGAAAAGGAGGGGAAATTCCATGTTTGACTTCCTTTGACTACGTTGTTGATCAATTTTTTCATTTGGTGCTAAATTTTTATTGTTGCTTGCAAAAGATGAAGAGCACACGCATTAATCAGAGAGATATAAATGGAACGAATATTTTTTTCCACTTTTCATTTTTCGTTTCTTTCTTCTTTTTTTTCTAGGCCTACTTGCTCCCTCAATGAGGTTTTCAACTAGTAGATCTCGCTCGGTGCCTCAAAGGAGGTTTTGACCTAAGATATTTTCTTTTTCACTTTCTTCTCTCTCTTTTCCAACCCATTTACCATCTCATGGAGATTTTCAATCAATGAGCCAATCTCCTGTGCCTCAAAGAAGGTTTTCACTTGAGATTTTATTTTCTTATTTTATTTTATTTTCCTCTTTTTCCTTTTTTTCTTATATTCCTCTATCCCACCCTACTTGAAAAAACGAAAGTACCTTTCAAGTATATGAATACTTACAATGGAGTGAGGTGCATAAAAATATGATATGTAAACTCCTGTGTAAGATCGAAATATGTGCTTTCACATGTACTTGAATGTGAGAGACAAATTTTTTTGACTTTGACGATATAAAACACAATTTAGGAAGAGAGTGATGCTCCATCTTGTTGATTTTTTGGAACCAAACCTCAATACAACTTTGATGCCTTTGTTTCGCTTGCTCATATGGATCATTCTTTGTGTCTTCTTCTACCATGACATTCAAATCTTCCTCTTTTTGCAGATTATTCTCTTGAATATATGGAAGATTTGATAGTAAACATGAGGAAATTTCTCAATATTTGATTCTAATGACTTCTCTTCATCAAGTTCAACCCATGATTATTTGGTCTTCTCATTTGAATCTTATTTCTTTTAATTTTGTTCTTCAATGACACCAAAATAATATCTTTTTTGTAATACTCTTCTTCAACTAAGATGAATACCATTGAGATCAATAGGAGATGTTAGGAAGTGTTGTAGCTCAACATTATAACTGAGTTGAGCTACTTCCTTGTGTGGGTTTAGAAATGGTGGTATAGGTAGTTGAGTGGGAGTCGATATTTGAGATAGATGTGGTTGGAGTTGTGGTTATGGTGGAGGTGGATGGTAGAGGTAACATGAAGTTGGGTATGGATGATATTGATGATAATATTGAGGATATTGTGAATTTATACCATGACTTCCTTACCAACCTTGTTTCTAAGATTACGTTTTGGGTTGAGATGGTCAATATTGCTAAGGAAAGGGTGTTTTCCAATTATTTTTAGATGGATGTGCATAACCTTGAAATTTTGAATTAGGTTTTTGCATCATACTTGGTTGACTAGGCTACCATGGTCCTCTTGGAGCTACATAACATAACTTTCTTTGGTGATTGAATTGCTCCATTTTCATCTTGGTAAGCTTCCTTGAACCTTGGTAATGATGGAAAATATTTAATAGCATGTGATTCTTCATGGAAAACACAAATATCAACATCTTATTTTTCCTCATCTTGCATTCTTAACATTTCTACTTGTTTTCATAGATTGCTATGAATTGATGTTTTAAAGTCATAAACAAATTTCCAAGTTTACCTTGACATACCAATATCGATGTTGATTTACTTACTCTTTCCCTTCCTCTTAATATGTGTTTGCATGTTTCACAAATTTATTCAAATGATAATTGGTATACATCACCTCTACTCACAAGATCAAGGAGATCAATCCACTCATCTATAACTGCTCTATGTAAGAGGGTTTTTAGTGTGTCGGATCATACATGATGTAATTTTTCCATCTTAACATTATACATGAACCTATCTATTAGATCATAAAGGCTCTCATATTGTTTTTGATTCATTCTAAAGATTTATTATTTAAGACCATGATATTATGATTTTATACAAATATCTTTTGCATATCATTCCATGATATTATTGAATTAGTCACTGAGCTCATGAACCATTTAAGATCTTTATCATTCATTGTTTCCTAAAACAATATCAACTTTTGAGTGTTTAGTAAGTCACTATAAGATCTAAAAATTTGACATTTGCTTAGGAGGCGGGCAATTAGCTAGGTTACAGGCTTTTGTAGAGGTTGTTCTCCATGGAAGGATGCAAAGGAGGGAGCTCCACTTCCTCCTACAAGCAGGCTATCACCAATAGAGGTAAAAAACCAATAGATCATGATAGAGGTTCTTCAGAAGGAAGGAAAAGGAATAGTGAAGAGGAGAAAGATGGCAATAAATCAAGGGAGAATAATAGCACTACAAAAAATGAGGAAGAAGACAAGGAATAGGGGGAAAAAGACAAAGCACAAAAGGGACCATGTAAACCCAAAGCCGCTATCACATCTAGAGTAGTTTTAAATGATCCCGCTTTGCAGGCGCACAGGGACCACATGTAGACGTATGCAATCATTTGTAAATTCATGGGCTTATGGCCCACTGAAAGAGCTTTACAAACATGGATTAAATACCACTGAAAACCTAAAGGAAGCATAGACATACATCTTGGGTAAAATGGATTCTTTATTGTGTTCTTTGTAATATTGAAGATAAGGATAGAGTGTTTGAAGGAGGGCCCTACTTTTATGTAGCAACAGGCCTTTATATGTAACCAAGGATTATGAATTTTGTCCCAGAGCGTGAGAATTTTACCTCGATCTTGGTCTAGGTTAGACTCTACTCTCTACCTCTTGATTACTGGCAAACATAATCCTTATCTGCCATAGGAAATAAGTTAGGGTGTTTTTGTCTAGAATATGTGTGGAGATGGATCTCTCTAGAGCTCTACTGGATGAGGTAATCTTGGAAGTATTTGATGAAGAATGGTATAAATAGTGGATTATGAACATATTCCGTTTAGATGTCACAAATGACATGAGCATGGGCACCTATTTAGAAACTTCCCTCGCAGTAAAATAGAAAAGATGAGTAAAGCTAACACCATTAAATAAACTGATAGCTTTCACAAAGTGGTACACAAAGGAAAAGGAGGCAAAAGGGGGCCGAAGCTATAGCAAACAGAAGGGCGACAAGCCAAGCAGAACAGGTTCCAAGTTCTATAAGAAGAAGAAGAAGAGATTACAAAAGAAGATCAGGTAAAGGGAGGAAGTCCTATGGAGGAAAAGAATGAAGTAGATGGTGAACAAACACAAGATATTACCAAATAGAAAGAAACTATGATGAGTGATACAGAACTGGAGATGGACTAGGAAATGATCTAGAGTGAGATGGAAATGGAGGACCAAGAACTACAAGAGATTCTTGACAAAGAGAACTTAGATCTGGAAGGATTCTTGAAACAAGGAACCAGGGAGGGGGTAGACTCATTACCTCCAGAGGAGTTCAATAGAGTTCAACAGTTGTTCATATGGAAAACTTAGACCAAAGGCTTGGAGAAGCAAAGAAGAAAGGAAAGGTAGGGTAGGGAAGGTGTGAAAACTTTGGAAACCACACTAGGATTAGCACCCTGAAACCCAGGAAAGAAAAGAGGTAGGAAAAAGCAGAATGAGCTATTGATGGAATGTGGAAATTTAATGATAGATTCAGGTAAGAGGAAAGACCTAACTAGCTACTTCTTTACAAATCTTTAATAATGAAGTTCACTTCTTGGAATATTAGGGGTGTAGGTAGTAAAATAAAACAAAGATTAATTAGTAATAGAATGAAACAAGAAGCACCAGATGTGATCTTCATCTAGTAAACTAAATGTTCCATTAAAAAAATAAAAGAGATCCATAGCAAATGGCTCAATCAATTTGAGTTTCTAGAAGTCAAAGCAGAGAATACAACAAGATGCATACTCACTCTTTGTAATCCCCAAAAAATTGGCATTATGGATGCTGAGGCATCTAGGGATTATTTATCAGTGGTCATGCAGCCTGTGGGAGATAAGGAAACCTACCTGGTCATGAATGTGTATGGCCCCAAAAGAGTGGATGATAAACTCAAGTTTCTAGACTCTCTGGAGGATCTTAGAGATAGAAATGCAATCATACCATGGATCTTGGGGGGTGATTTCAACATGATCAAATCACTTTCGGAGAAAAAAGGCGGAACCGGAATTTTAAGTAAAGACTCTTTGACATTTCAAACTTTTATAGATAATATGAAGCTAGTGGACATTGTAACGTAATGGTATCCTTACTTGGAACAATAAAAGAGGAGGAGAGTCTTAGGTGTCCTCAAAATTAGATAGATTCATAATCTCAGAGGACCTTATGCTCAATGACAAGGAAATGGTAGCAAGAATTCTCCGCTTTGGAGGTTCAGATCACTAGCCAATTCAACTAGAGGTTCAAGGTATGAGTACCCCCAAGAACAAACCTTTTTGATTTGAGAATATCTGGCTTTCCCACCCAGATTTCATCAGCGACATTGCAACCTGGTGGTCAAAATATTTGAACATTCAAGGCACAAGAATGTTGCTTCTTCAGAGAAGATTAAAACACATCAAGCTTAGGCTCAAAGATTGGAATAAGATTGAATATGGCAATATTTTTTAGGGAAAAAAATATGTTGAAAGTAAAATGCAGGAACTCAACCAAGCCCTTACCATGGATGGCTTTGATAAATTCAAAAGAGATAAAGTCACAAAATATCATCAAGAGTGGGAAAACTTATGTAAAAAAGAGGAAATATTTTGGAGACAAAAATCTAGAGTTCAATGGCTAAAGGAAGGAGAACGTAATACTAGAATTATCCACAGATCCACTATGGTGAATAGAGCTCATAACAGGATTTCTTCGATCAAGGACAAGAGAGGTAATATTCTCAATTCTCATGAAGAAATAGAAGTTGTTCTTGTTCAGCACTTTCAAGGTATATCAAAGGAAACCTATTATGATAGAGAAGATTCCATCAGCGACTTTACTAAACATATAACTAGGCTGGTGTCTAGAGAGGACATTTTCAACCTTGACAAACTAGTGACTGAAGAGGAGGTTAGTGAGGTCCTTAAGGAGATGTATAATGGTAATGTGCTAAGCCCAGATGGTTTCAATGTAGATTTCTTTAAAGCTTGCTGAAATATAGTTAACCATGATATTCTAAACATAGTAGAAGATTCCAGGATGAATGGAACTATTTTGAAGGTGTCGAATACCTCCTTCATCTCCCTGATCCCTAAACAGGAATTGGCTCAAACTCCTGACAGTTTTAGACCAATAGCTTTGTGCAATGTGGTTTACAAAATAATATCAAAAGTTGTGGCCAACAGACTCAAACCTCTTCTTCCTACCCTAGTTTCTGTGGAACAATCTAGATATTTGGAAGGAATAAAAATTCTCAATAACCTCACTCAAGCACATGAGGTGGTGCACTCTTTGACTAGCAATATGAAGGTTGGAATGATCATGCAATTGGACATAGCCAAAGCTTATGCTAAGTTGAATTGGACCTATATCAGGAAAGTTCTTATTGCTTTTGGGTTTGATCACAATTGGGTGAGATGGGTCATGGCTCTAGTTACTTCTTCCAACTTTTCAATTCTGATTAATGGTTCTCCCTCGGATACTTTTATGCCTTCAAGAGGCCTCAGGCAGGGTGACCCACTCTCTCCCTTTCTCTTCATCCTCATCATGGAAGGATTGGGTCAGTCTATCACGCATGCAAAAGAAGCTAGTAAGATCAAAGGTCTCCAAGTTTCTGATAATGGGTAGGCCTTGACCCATCAACAATTTTTTGATGATACCATTATATAGGGTATTAACACAGTCAAAGAAGCTCTTGTGTATAAACAAATCCTAAGTGACTTTGCTATGGCTTCAGGTATGGAATTTAATCTCTCTAAATCTAAGATTTTTTTCTTTAATACTAATATTTCTATTCAGAGGAACATCTCTAGAATTCTGGGCTTTCAAAGGGAGACTTTCCCCTTAAAACATTTGGGAGTTCGTCTAACTACTAAACGTTTACACAAAAGCATCTGGGAGCTAGTGATTAATAAGTTGCAGGATAAAATCAGGAAATTGACTATTAGATCCTTAAACTTGGCTAGTAGGTTGGTTCTTACAAAGGTTTCCC
>APFE030609356.1:0-21463 GCA_000404065.3 Pinus taeda | reverse complement strand
ACTCAATGCAATGGGGACCATTGCTTCCTAAGGGGGGAGGAATGATCCAAGTGTATATTGGTGGCCACCCGCCAAGTCCACTCGGACCCCCACCATTGTTTCTTTCAGCTTTTCAGTTTCCTTAATTGTAGCTTAGTTTACTATTTTTAGTAGTTTTTTCGGGTCTTGAACTGCCGGAGCCATTTTGAGGCCCTAAATGACGTTTTTTGGGAAAACTGGGAGCAACATGGGTCCATAGACCGATGTTGCTTTTCCCAAAGTTGGAGTTCTCAGATATATGTTTATAACGAGATATTGTGCACAATAAATGAAGATATGCCAAAGTTACAAACCCGGGAATTTGATGTAGCAATTTACCCAAACGGGGCCCACAATTTGGCGTTTCATCTTCTAGGGTTAGGTTTTTGGATGTTTAGGGTTTTCCATTGTTTCTCAACAATAAATAGGCCTTCGAGCCTCATTGTAACATAGTTCAGAGGCATGTAGCCACCACATCTCTTCTTTGAGATAAGTTACCATCGCCCTTGCTGGTTTATTTCCATTTATGTTTGTAAGCATATTTCAGTATTTTACATTAATGAAATGAAGTATTATTTCAACTGCATCTCTGTGTTTATGATTATCTCTATAATTTGTTGTGTTCCTATTTAAATTCAGATCACAGAGTATCAACAAAAAGCCTGAACTTAAGGTAACTCCTTCTAACTTCTAACTACCTCTCGGTTCCATACAACTGATATTTATAGGAAAATAACATAATTGTTTATGAGATAAACTTGCTACAGGTGGCTAATTTGAATTAGATTTAACATGATTGTTTATGAGAAAAACTTTCTACAGGTGGCTAATTTGAATTGTAATAGGATTGTTTAAACTTTTGATCAACTACAGGTAGCTAATTCGCATTAAATTTGCAACAGAACTGTTAGACTCTTGATTAGCTACGAAAGATAAAATCAAGAGTCCTGCTTCTGGGTAACGTATTTTGACTCCATCTTTGACCATGATCTTAGGCCTGCTTTTCCGTCAATCTGGACTGAGTGAATAGGATAGAATCCATGTGGAGATGATTCTAGAAATGCCCATGTGGCCTAATTCTTCATTTGACACCTAGAACCTGCCAAACCATGAGAGTAGCTATGGAATCCAAAGTTAGCTACAGAATAGGTTGTGTTCTATAGCTAATTTGCAAAAATCTATTCAAATAGCAAGGACATGAAAATATAATATGGTGATCATATTAACGCTTTCCTTAAGAAAAAACCTAGCATTTATCATTGATTGGGTCTGTAATCTTATGAGAAAGTGAAGGAAAAAGGTGAGAAAAAAATGTCAAGGAAAGGGTAATTTTGAGGTTCAACACCATCTTCTTCAACCCATTCATGGATGCCTTCAAGAGGTTATTTTTGTAGAAATTTTGAATAATATGACACTTATTCAGAGATTATCCTAATTATACACTATTTGCGTAATCATGCATAATACATAACCTCCTCTATGTTGATCATGAATTTTGTGGAATTACGAAACAATCACATGTGCACATTGAAGCATCAATCACACATATCAACACAGTATGTACCCGGGGAAAGCATAAAGCTGAAAACCCCCAACTATATGTATATTATATTGATTGAGAACATGTAACAATACATAGGACAATACTCCTCACAAGTACTCAGTACTATCTCCACCTGTTACACACAAATTAGCTAAGATCTGAATCAATCACAGGTTCAAATCTCCTTCGTTGCTTGCCTGCTTCCACTGCGCAATCCTACATGAGAATAATGATGAATGAATGATCCAAATTCATATTTCCCTTGGATATACCACGAAATCCTCATTGGAAATACTCAATCCATTGATTGTGCAAATCCCATGCACAACTATAGTCACAACTGACAGCTGTCTTGCCCTTTCACTCACCTCTAACACTTGTCTCCACTGAACTGTCCATGCACTGAGTTAACATGATTCATGAGTTAATAATTAGTGAATTAATTAATAATTAATTCACACCACTCATCACTAGTGTATTTGTTAGTTAGAATAAATACAACTAGTTCAACTAAGTCAAACTGAACACAACTCCATCAACTCCTCATTCAACTCCACCAAACTCAATCACTTGAGTTCTAATGAAGTCCTTCATGCAATAGCTCAAGTAACCCATAGGAAAAGCGTATTTCCTTCTGGCAGCTACATGTGCCACATACGTAGCTCGAACTGAAGTGCTGCAAGAGGATAAGATAATGTTTATAGTCTAAATATTATTAAGAGCTAATAATATTCGACTGTTCTATTTTTAGCCTGGCAGTCTAAAAATAATCTCCACCCATATGTCTAAAAAAAGAGGTCCATCTATTTTTACCAACATGACCAATCATCCACAAATAGCATTCTGCAACTCATAGACCATGATCCATATGTCTAAAAATAGACATAGTCTAAAAACAGACTTTGCACCAAAAATAGCCTACGGGACCACTTAGTGAAGGCGACTTCTTTTCACTAAGCTCCATCATCTTGTTGCATTTTCAACAATTTTCCATGGCATTCCAAAACTTCTCAATGCTTCCAGAGTGCTATATGGGTTTTTAAATTTAAAGAATTCAAAATCTTGCATGACTTTTTAGAAGAAAAAAAAATGTTCCTTGGGCTCTCGACTGCTTCCATGTGACCATCCTATCAAGGATGAAACTTGAACTACCAAAGCATGCTAGGGAGAACTTGGATGTCTAACTTAGAATTGGAATTTGCTACGATTTTTTTTTTTTTTACAATAACGACTAGATTTTATTTAAGATTCGGCAAAATAACTGCCGAGGGCCTTAACAGGGCTACTCTGTGTTTCCTTGTTATAGATTTTGCTTTTGTTTTGATAGGAGGCAAGGAGAGTACATTTAGCTTCTGATAAGTACGCTGATGGGATTACATTGTGTTTGTAGATAATGGCTTGAATATGTGCTTGATCTGGTTTCAGAGTGGCGTCTTGATTTTCTGTTGCATTTGCTTGCAGAGAGGAGACCTATCGCACCAGACTTTCATTACCGAGTCTTCCAATAGCTCATTGCTTGTTTTCTTTTGGTTTGTTTGGTGGATTCTTACTTTATGCTCAAGTTTGCCAAGTGAGGTGTCAACATTGTCAGCATTGCTTTCCGTTTCATCATAGATTGCAACAGAGGCCTTTCTGCTATCTAAACTAGCCTTGATGTAGCCCTCATGAACCCCCCAGCACCTACCCAACTGATTGCAGAATGACGCAGTAATGAATTCCAACAGAGAGCAGAGAGCAAAAATGATGGGTTTGCATTCTGATTTTTTCCTTGTAGATGAGTCCGAGTCTCCTAACAGCTACTAGCTCATTTTGGTCTGGTCCCAAAGCTCTGGGTATTGGAGAGTAATCTAAAATAGAGGATTGCTCAGAGGAACAGAGGCCTAGTCTTCTCCAAAATTATGGAATGTTGCAGTTCGATTCAATATCATTTACTAACACTGATCTCCTGGGCTTCCAAGTCCACCTGTGAGTTTAACTTCCTTAGAATATGAAAGAAGGAGATTTTGTGAAACTTGGGCAATACTAGCCTGATTTTTTTTAGTGTGGAGGCTAATTGTACCTGAGAAGGGTTCTTTTGAGAGTTCATAGCCTGGATAATTAGTCGAGAGTCTCCAAAGACTGAGATGGATAAGAAATTCCTCTTGATAGCCAGATTTAGACCCTGCCACAGAGTAAGAGCCTCCGCGCTGTTGTTTGTTTCATGGTCTAGACCCCATGCAAAACGCAACTCAGTTGAGCCTCCAGGACTCAAGATAACTCCACCACCACCCGCTGCTCCTGGGTTACCTTTATAGGCCCCATCAAAGAAAAGGCAATGATCATCCAGACCCGATCTCCATTTAATGAATTCCTGTTCTTCCAGATGAGTTTCCCAATGAGAAAAGGATTTTGCAGGAGGAATGGGTCTATCCTGATGGTTTGGAACTAGCTCTTTTAGCCATTGATCTTCCTCACTGTCCAGAATCACACCATTTCTTATGGCAGGTTTGGCTTCTAATGCCTCACCCAACAAAGCTTTGATTTTAGTGATGATTCTGACAAGATTACAACTCTCCTCCCTGAAAATTCAGTTTTTCCTCTCCAGCCATAGTTTCTAGCATGTGAATTTGGGAATCCACATCCAGCCAGTGTTAAGAAGGCTTTTTTTGGAGAGACAGAACAGGATAACTTGGCCCAGTTTCTTAGCAGATCTGGAATATTTCCAGGAAGCTCTATTTTGTCATGTCCTAACATCAGGACACCCCTCCAAACTTCTTGAGCAAAGGGGCACATTAACAACAGATGATTAGCCATTTGTTCATCTGAAACACAGAGAGGGCACCTGGAGGGTCCTTCCATTCCACACCTTCTCAGGTTATCTCTAGTGAGGATACTTTTATGTGCCAATGTCCAGCAAAAGAAGTCAATTTTGGGAAGAGAAGGAAAAGACCAAATAAATTTCCATTGAGTTCGCTCCAGGGGAACGTTTGGGACAGCTATCATACTTTTGTAACCTTCTGCTGCTAAGTATGAGCCTAAAAGTGAGCCCCACCCTCTTTTGTCCTTAGAAGAGGCCTTTAAAGGAGATTTTCCTTGGAGCAAATCCAACAATAAAGTGGCTTCACCATTCAGCCATTGAGGGACCTCCCCCAGATTCCAACCATCCCAAAGAATTCCTGCATCATCAGTCCAATTGGAGATGTCCCAAAGGGTTTTCAGATTGCTAGCTTGAAGCCAAACTCTGATATTTACAAGTTTTCCATCTTATTAAGGGTTGATCTCCAAGGATCAAATCTCCCCAAATTCTTATTTTTTTCCCATTACCTGGGATCCAGCATAGCTTGTGACTGAAATGCTCCATAGCTGTGAGACAGAGTTTGAATACTGGTATTCCTTTGGTTATTCTTAGAGGTTGGTCCAAACACCTCAAGCGCTACCCATGAAAATGTTTTTTCCATAAAACTCTCTTTCTCCAACTAGGATTCCCAGAAACAATGTTCCAAAGGAGCTTGGATCCCAGAGCAAGATGTTGGGCTACCAAATCACGCATTTGGAGACCTCCTTCCAAGAATGGCTTCTTAAGAGTGTCCCAGTTGACTAAATGGAGCCTTCTTTCATTATCCCCCCCCCCCCCCCCCCCCCCCCCTCCCATAGAAATATTCTCAAAAGACCATCCACTTTACTAATAAAGGTTTTAGGGGCAAGTAGAATGGAATTATGATATAAAGGTAGACTTATGAGAACATATTTCATTAGGATTACCTTCCCAGCATTATTCAAACATGAGGCTCCCCAAGCTTGTATTCTAAGTTTTAGCTTGTCTAGCAGGGGCATCCAATGAGCTACTTTAGGATTTGATTTGAAGATTGGGATCCCAAGATACTTAAATGGCTCCCAAGTTAGGATTCCTTCCATTTCTAACAGCCTTGCTATGTTTGTCAATTCCTTGATCGAGCAATTCCAGCCATAGATCATGCTTTTTAGATAGTTGATCTTGCTACCCGAAACCTCCCTATAAATGTCCAGCTCCTTCTTCAAGGACCTTGCAAAATTTATGCTAGCTCCTCCAAGCAATAATGTATAATCAGCAAACCGGGCATGATTTATGTCTTTAACATTGTGAGCCATCCTAAGGCCTGACATTGTTTGGATCTATTGACAGTAGTCTAGCTGGAAGCTGAGCACCAAAGCTTGAATGGCGTAAAGAAGTGGTGACAATGGGCAACCTTGTCTTAGCCCCCTCGAGGTTTGGAAGAATTTTGTTGATCGACCATTAACCAATGGCGCTATCCAAGGGGAGGCTATGTAGGCTTTCACCCAATTTATGAGAGCTTTTGAGAAGCCAAATTTCTCCATCACAAAAAATAGGAATTCATGTCTCACCCTATCAAAGGCATTTGCCAAATCTAGCTTAATCACCATACCTTTCTCTTTTCGATGACATCTTGAGTGAATTGCTTCTTACACCAGCACGATATTGTCAAGAATCTTTCTCCCTTTGATGAATCCTCCTTGGTTTTCAGGGATGATGATCGGCATAATTTTTGTAAGACGGTTGGCTATTATTTTGGTAACCAGCTTATAACTTGTATTACATAGAGAGATGGGCCAGAATCTACTAAAGCTAATGGCGCCTTTATCTTTCGGAATCAAGGCTAGGAAGGCCAAGTTGGTACTGCCTCCAATCTTGGTACATGTCTGAGAGTTCCCGACCATTCTCAGAAGATATTTTTTAATTGTAGGCTAGCAAGTCAGGTAGAACCTTGATGTGAACCCATCAGGGCTAGGAGCTTTATCCGGTTCCATGCAATCCAAAGCTTTTTTAAGCTCATTCATACTGATCGGAACAATCAACATACTATTATCAGAATCTTGAACACAATGAGGAATTAGATCAATCAAGTAGGCTTGAGAAGCGATAGGAGGGTCTTCTAGGGCTGAGTAAAGATCTTTGAAGGAGTGGGCTGCTCTCTTTATGCCTTCAAAATCTTTAACCACAGTGTTTTGATAGTGAATTTCATTTACTGTTTTGAAGTGCTTGCGTGCTTCAACTTGCTTATGGAAGTAGCTTGTATTTTTGTCTCCGGCATGTAACCAAAGATTTCTGGACTTCTGCCTTCAGAACTCTTCTTCATCCCTACTTGCTCTATGGAAATCTTTTTGCAGCTCTACTTCTTTTTGAAGAAGGATTTGAGTTACATCGGATCTCTCCATTATTAATTGATGGACTGTTAAGCTGTCATGCATCTCCTTTCTTTTGGCGATGGGTGTTTTCAACCTTTTAGCCCACTCCTTGAGCTCTCTTTTAAGTCCCCTGAATTTTTCTTTCCACACAAAGAAAGGGGATCCTTGAACTTGTCGGCTCCAGGCCTTGGAGACCCCGAGAAGTTGATGTACCAATTTACCCAAACAGGGCCCACAGTTTGGCGTTTCATCTTCTAGGGTTAGGTTTTTTGGATGTTTAAGGTTTTCCATTATTTCTCAACAATAAATAGGCCTTCGAGCCTCATTGTAACACAATTCAGAGGCATGTAGCCACCACATCTCTTCTTTGAGATAAGCTACCATCCCCCTTGCTCGTTTGCTGGTTTATTTCATTTCAGTATTTTACATTAATGAAATGAAGTATTATTTCTGCTGCATCTTTGTGTTTATGGTTATCTCTGTAATTTGTCGCGTTCCTGTTTAAATTTGGATCACAAATTATCAACAGAAAACCTGAACTTAACGTAACTCCTTCTAACTTCTAACTACCTCTCGGTTCCATACAATTGGTATTTATAGGAAAATAACATAATTGTTTATGAGATAACCTTGCTACAGGTGGCTAATTCAAATTAAATCTAACATGATTGTTTATGAGAAAAACTTTCTACAGGTGGCTAATTCGAATTGCAATAGGACTGTTTAAACTTTTGATCAGCTATAGGTAGCTAATTCACATTAAATTTGCAACAGAACTGTTAGACTCTTGATTAGCTATGAAAGAGAAAATCAAGAGTCCTACTGCTTCTGGGTAACGTATTTTGACTCCATCTTTGACCATGATCTTAGGCTTGCTTTTCCATTGATTTGAACTGAGTGAATAGGATAGAATCCATGTGAAGATGATTCTAGAAATGCCCATGTGGCCCAATTCTTCATTTGACACCTGGAACCTGCCAAACCATGAGAGTAGCTATGGAATTCAAAGTTAGCTGTAGAATAGGTTGCGTTCTGTAGCTAATTTGCAAAAATCTATTCAAATAGCAAGAACATGAAAATAAAATATGGTGATCATCTTAATGCTTTCCTTAAGACAAAACCTAGCATTTATCATTGATTGGGTCTGTAATCTTATGAGAAAGTGAGGGAAAAAGGTGAGAAAAAATGTCAAGGAGAGGGTAATTCTGAGGTTCAACACCATCTTCTTCAACCCATTCATGGGTGCCTTCAAGAGGTTATTTTCCATGGCATTCCAAAACTTCTCAATGCTTCCAGAGTGTTATATGGGTTTTTAAATTTAAAGAATTCAAAATCTTGCATGACTTTTCAGAAGAAGAAAAAAATGTTCCTTGGGCTCTCGACTTCTTCCATGTGACCATCCTATCAGGGACGAAACTTGAACTACCAAAGCATGCCAGGGAGAACTTGGATGTTTGACTTAGAACTGGAATTTGGTACGATTGTTTTTTTTTTTTTTTTACAATAATGGCTAGATTTTATTTAAGATTCGGCAAAATAGCTGTCGAGGGCTTTAACAGGGCTACTATGTGTTTCTTTGTTATAGATTTTTCTTTCGTTTTGATAGGAGGTGAGAAGAGTACATTAGCTTCTGATAAGTACGTTGATGGAAATCTTTTTGCAGCTCTACTTCTTTTTGAAGAAGGATTTGAGTTACATCGGATCTCTCCATTGTTAATTGATGGACTGCTAAGCTGTCATGCGTCTCCTTTCTTTTGGTGGTGGGCGTTTTCAACCTTTTAGCCCACTCCTTGAGCTCTCTTTTAAGTCTCCTCAATTTTTCTTCCCACACAAAGAAAGGGGATCCTTGAACTTGCCAGTTCCAAGCCTCGGAGACCACCTCCTGGAAACCTTCTTGATGTATCCACAGAGGACTAAATCTAAAAGGAATGGGGCCAAGATTTCCATCCAAGGAGAGCTCAAGCTGAATGGATTTATGATCAGAGGTGTAGTTCAACAATATTTTAGAGGTGGCCATTAGACCGCATGTCAAGAAGGAGGTTTGTACAAGAAATCTGTCCAAACGAGCAGCAATGTGGCTGGGGCCTATCCTTTTGTTGGACCAGGTGAATTTCCCAAATGTGGGCTTGATATCCTCCAGATCTCAACCTAACAGGAGGTCTTCAACCCATTCTATAGTTGGGTCCCTGACCGGCAAGCCCCCCTTTTTCTCTTCTGCAGCTAGCATAGCATTTAGATCACCTACAATAATAATATTTTCTGGGTTGTGTAAGGAAAGATAGGATTGGAGCGAGTCCCAACAAATTTTTTTCTCAGCTGATAAGACTAGAGCATATAGATTGAACATACTTACTTGATGGCCAGATTCTTTGTGGAGGAGCTTAGTGAATAGCCAGTGGGGGCAACATTCTTCATAAATTAGATCATATTTGGAGCTGTCCCAGAAGGAGGCAATCCCTCTAGAGGTGCCTCTAGCATTGACAGCTCTCCCTTGGCCTTTGTGCCAGAAAGCTTTGCTTGCTTGGAGGAGTAGAAGGTCCTCTAGCTTTGTCTCTTGGATGAGAAGGATTTCAGGCGAGTACATTCTCACAATGTCTTTTAGAGCTTCTTCTTTCACCCTGCTACCTAACCCTCTGCAATTCCAGGAGACGTATTTCATTATTTACTAGCTTGGGAGTTTGTGGCTCCTTTTGGAGCCTGACCATGCTTGCGCCTAGATCTGGAATTTGGTATGATTGTTGAAGCATGATAATAGTGTAATAGTTCTAGAAAGTGTGTTGCATCCATAATGTAAAATTCCTAAAAATTCATGATCCCTGCTTTCCTCGGCTCCACAATGTCAATTTTCTCATGAACTTCCACCACACACATATTTGCTTCCATGTGTGCTTTCAACATAGTTTGGGCATGTGGCTTGGATGAAGATGCCATGCTCTTGATATGCTCATATCTATCAATAAACTGAAGTTGAGTCTATCTCAAAATTCTAGTGTATTTTCCCTAACCCTCCCTATATAACAATTTCATCCAATTATTCATGCATTACTTTGCCAGCTACCCACATATATGCCACTCGCTCAATATACTCTAGCCACCTCCCATTTTCAATTCTAATTTCAATATTTTATATAGGTCCATTTTGTCATTATAGATATCTGCAATAATATTAAAGTTACATTCATCTCATGATCTACAATGATTTCGAATTAGTAAGGTACACACTTGCTATTTTGATTTGTTTCACCCTGTTTTAAATGGAAATTAAAACCACTTTGAATTTGTTCCAAAACCTCTCTTTACTACACTCTTTGTTTTCATTTGTTTCTGTTTGGTAGTTTATTAACACTTGGGTGAAAGAAAGAAGTAAACAACTTTATAAAAAATTCCATAAGCATGACATAAAACCATGTTAGAATAAAAGTTTTATAAATATAAAATACATATAATTTTTGGCATAAAATAATACACCTATAGCTTTAAGTAACCTGAACTTAAGTTATTCAAATAAAAACAAATATTATGGTGTAAATTCCAAATATTATATCACTTAATTATTCAATTGCAGTGTCAAATTCCAGGCAAGCTGACAAGGTGCAAGTACCTTTCCACTGTTTGAACCCTTGACTGTTTAATGTAGTGAACATACATGAAACATTATTTAAATGCAACTCCCTTGGCTGATCGTCCACCTGGAGAACCAGTAACTTTGACCTGGGCTATTCTTTAATGCAGTATATTTACGCCATCTAGTTCATTAATATACACCAATAAATCTAGAGAGTAAAACAGCCTCTGGTGTATTTGACATCATTAAATCATGTTCCAGGGTTTATGAGCCTGAAGTTCGATGTTACTGTGGTAATTTTGTAAGTTGATAACTTAACTTCCACATGTTGTGATGCCTCTATGTGTAGTTTTCGATGAAAAGGCTTGAATGGTTTGGAAAGCTCCACATTAGTAAAAGTTTGGCTTTGGGTTTTTACTCTTTTAGACTTATTTAATATACCATATGCTTAGTTTTATTTAATTATTTATTTTATATTTCGTAATTAAAAAATTTAATATTTTTTTTAATTAGTTATAATTTTTTTATTATTTGAATGTAATTAAAATTAATAAATATATGATTTAAATAAATTTTAAAAGGTAAATATTTTTTTTTCAAAATTTAATCTAAAATTATAATATACTATTAAAATGAATTTATAAATTATCATAGTAATATAATAATATATATTTTTAAATATTTACTTAGATATATAATTTATTTTAATGATTTTTTTTTATTTATTTATATATAAAAAATTTTCACATATATGTTAAAAAATATATCTATAAATTGAAAACTATAAAAAATATATCTATATAATTGAAAACTAAAAATATATATTTTGGAAAAATCAATATAAATATATATTAAATTAATAATCTATAAATAAATAATAATATTAACAAATAGTAATGGGTTATAAAATAGGAATCTCTTAATTTATTATTAAAAATATTAGTCATATCTATATTTTATATTTTTTTTACTGTTAAAAGTAAAATAAAAAATAAAAAAATAAAAGTAATATTAATTTATATTTGTTGAACTCGATATACCATTTACACGTGATACTTCTATATATAAATATAAAACCTATCACGTTAATAATAATCAAAAGTCCTTAAAACAACGTTAATAATAATCAAAAGTCCTTAAAACAACATATTAGTAACACAAGGACAACTGCGTAGCTGCAATCCCTGCCTATAAGAGACTACTTTATAAGAGTAGTACTAAGTACATATGAGACTACTTTATAAGAGCAAGTACATATGAAAACAATTGCTTGTAAATTGCCGTTATAAAAAAAAACTCTCACACTTTTCCAATTGTTGTTTTAAGATTTAAATTGCTTTTATAAAAAGCAGCTTCCAGACTTCTATGTCTCATTGTGGTGTGTTATTGTGTGCATGGACCTATTTATGTGTACGTTATGTCCGGTTCAAAGGCTTGTATCCAGATCTGTTAGCTTCAACATTTGGCATGGCACAAAAAACACTATTCTCACAAAAGATAAGACTCCAATACCGTGTTATAACTGATACCATAACTACCATTAAAATAGGTGATGATGTTTGATACCAATCAAACTAGGCTTTATAGTTAACTTCACAACTGAATTTGGCATTTGGTATGGCATAGCAAAAACTATTCTCACAAAAAATAAGACTCCAAGGTGGTGTTATAACTAATAACATAACTACCATGAAAAGAGATAATGATGTTTGATACCAATCAAACTACAAAATGAACAATCCAATGTGGGATTTTCAACAAAAAACATGTGTTGCAAAAATTCCAGTGCAGGACAGGGAGTTCAGGGATCGAGGCACTATATCCACCTCCAGCTGCTACAAACCATTCCCATTTCCCACAGAGAGATTAATATAGCCCAGGTCGCTAACACCTCAACATTCTTCTCTTAAATCCTTTGAAAGAGACAACTGTAACGCATGCATAGATGGTCCCATACAAAATAAATAGAAGTCACCACGTCTGAGTTTGGTGGCCCACCATTTTACAAACCTTGATACTGCTGCTGTCACTGATATTATTGGTGCTTCCCCCACTAGGAGCTGGAACTGGAGCTACTCTTGCCCTCAATGTATTCTTTGCAGTGGGAGGTTGTGGGTTCTTCTTATTATATCAACAACCCACTGAAGATATCGTATGTTGGTGTTCCTCATCAGACCTATAGGAGTAACTCTAGCAAGAATAAGTTCTTAGTGCATTTAGACAGGTCATTGCCCAAATGAACATGGACATGCTAAATTCACACAAAACAATCAGATCCAGTGAGATCCAAAGTAAACCCAAGAGTTTGAAATAATGAGAATTTGACCACAGGCCTGAAGAAAAGAAATTATTCTGAACCAAGCCAATGAGTCTTTTTTATAGTCATGGAATTTTCAGTGTCTTGTATGATGCTATATTTCATGACTTCTACTTTGCAAAGTTATGGGAAAGACCTTTGATGAGCATTAATGAGGATACATATCGTAGAGCAATGCATCAAAATAAATGATTCCTGTTGAGAATATTGTTAACAACTTTACTCATCTATCATACCCATATAAATTGATATATAAACATGCTTCAAAATTCCATGATAAAATGAAATCAACTGCCAAAAAACTGCAAACATGTACAATTTGCAAAATGCAAAAATAATGGGATTCCTTAATACAATTAGATTATAAATTGGATTTATTGAAATCAACTGCCAAAAAAATGGATACATGTACAATTTGCAAAATGCATAAATAATGGGATTCCTTAATACAATTAGATTATAAATTGGCTTTATTCTAAATGTCCTTACATTTGCTTCTGAAATAAATAAATAAAATAACATAAGGGGCTAGTCATGAGGCATTTGAGGCAGAAATTGTGTGCATGGTTTAAGATACACTAACTTTGAGAATTTTCCCACGAATGAACAGTGCTAGAATGGATCTTAGGTAACACTGAACTAAATGTTTGATAAGAAAATGGCATTTGAGGTTGAAACTATGTATATAGATCAAGATATAGTAATTCTGACAATTGTCTCATGAATGAACAATTGCAGAAAGGCTCTGAATTAAAACAGAACTGAATGTTTGATAAGAAAATATCTTTGAAGGGAGCATTTTGAATGCCTTCTATAAAATTAAGAACATCTTCTAGAGTCTATGAAAAACCTGTAATGGATGTAGAGATGTACCTTTGCAAACGACACTTAGAGTGCATGCAGAGATGTCACATACAAAGAGTAATAAATCACCATGTTTTACACTGTGGACCCACAAATTTATCATTTATCTAACTCTTTGGGCCCACTACCCTACAACTTATCTTGCATGCGATAGCTCAAACTGCAAGATGGACAACTTGTCTTGCCTTCATCTTGGTTGGAATTCTAATTCCTTAACCAACCTCGCTAGAGTGCTAGAATATCGCCATATTCCTCTAGATTTGATTATAATAATCCACCCCATGCACTTCTGTTATGTCTGCTTTAGATTGTTCCGGTTAAAAATTTGGTGATTGGATCTGTGGGAAGGAGAATTCTTTCATATATATATATATATTTTTTTTTGTCGATTTAATGAGTTAAAATTATTTATATTAAAACCATACAAACAAATGGTGGTTTGTGTACAGGTTAGGATGTGACGAGCATAACTGCGCCAATAGGATGGAATGCTTGAGGTGCAGTGCTCCATAGAGAGTCGGGTAAGGGATTTAACAAGTTTGTTGCATTATATTTCTCATGCCTTGTGTTTTTAATAATCTTCTTATGATGAAAGAGGATTGATTACAAACACTACTATATGATGCTTCCAGGAATTGAACGGTAATCGCGGAGAAGTTTCACAGATTGAAGCAATTATGCAAGCTTTTAAAAGAAGGTATTAGGTTTATGGGGAAATGTATTTGGTGTAGGTTTATGGACAACACAACATGTTTGTTTAGTAGTTATAATGCACGTAACCCCACTATCAAATGAAAAACTTGTTGTCACAATAGGTTTCTGGGTCATCGATTTGCCTGTTGGGAGTTGCAAAGATTACACATAGATCTCGAGTAACCACCTCTGTAGCAAACAGATGGAACACATTTGCTACTTGCACATCCTATGAGGCCTCTTATCCTTTGACATAAAATTCATCACCTCACCATCACTTCCAGTGTATTCAGTAGCCTCAACAAATTGTAGCAGGCGGTTCCACAACAACCAGGACTAACTAAAATAGGTTCTCGTCAAGCCTAGCCACATAATATCAACCATCAGCCTACTCGCACAGTAGGTTCTCAACCAACACAAGTTGCAGTTTCAGATCCTCGAGAGCCTATGAAACCAGCTGCTCACCTGTTCATTTCAAAAGCAGGTCTAATTCATTTCAACAACAACAGGTGCAGTTCATTTCAACAGCAGGTCCAAGAAAAGAAACCATTTCCAATAGTCACCTTAATTAAAGGTACACGCTCTGCCTGCTTGTTTTATGAACTCATAAGCTTCATCCTCCAAGTATCATCGTCCAAGTATCATATGCATTTATTTAGTTCGTGCATCTTTATATTATTTTACTTATACAGGTAATAGAATCAACTACTTACACGGAGTTTTCCCTCTTGGCCAATGTAAGAGCTTCGAAGATTTGTTCTCTCTGCAAATTTCCCCTCATCCATTTCAAGCAACAGTAACTGGCCAATGCGTAGAGCAAGGCCTCCAATGGTACCTAGATTTCTAGGTAAATCTTTCATGGAGAATACCATAGGGTCGGGCCTTCCTCCTCTCGTAAATCATGCTCATGTTCAGGTTGGCCTCCAATTTGATCATCCATGGTGTGGGGAATGGAGAATGGAGGGTGGGGGAATGAAGAGGAGCAGGAATGAAAAGGGGATGGAGGCTGGAATGAAATGGGGAATGGAAGAGGTTGGGGGAATGAAGAGGAGGTGGGAGCATAGAAGAATGGTGGAATGAAGAGGAGGCGGGAGAATAGAAGAGGTGATAGGTAGAAGAGTGGTGGAATGAAGAGGAGACAGGAGCGTCGAAGAGGTGACAGGTGCCCAGAAGAAATGGCAGATGGCAGCTCGCTTTCCATTGGAAGTGGAGGCATAAAAACTTTGCATAAAATAGTTTACCTGCACAAAACATTTGTTTTGAAAAACTTACTATAAAGTAACTGGTCGCGGCTGAAATAACATCGGGGCACGTGAGGCTTGTAATAAGACCTTGAATTCAAAAGTTTGGTTATAAGTTTCTTACACCAAAATTTCCATCCAGGAATAAATTTTGCTTAAAATTGCTTAAACACTAAAAATTTACAGTCAACAAAAGAACTAATAATGCTTGATCAAACGCTATAGTCCATGCTATGCCGGAAGCAAAGACTAATAATGAAATAATGCTAGTCAAAATGAAAAAACCAAATAAACTAAAAATTAAAATACTTCTAAAAATAAATATAAAACTCATCACATTAATAATAATGAAAAATCCTCAAAATATAAATATAAAACTTATCACGTTAATAAGAATGAAAAGTCCTCAAAACAACATATTAGTAAAATAATCGAATAATGTTCGATTAAAATGAAAAAATCAATTACTTATTTTATATAGAAGTTACTTTAAATTTATTAAATACTAAATCAATTTATTTTAAGGCTAAATGATAAAATATTAATTAATATAAAATTACGATTGAATATTAAATTTTGAGATAATAATTTTTAAAATTTTGGAATAGTTGTTTTTTAGGATTCATATTAAGGATTTTTGTATAATTTTTTTTAAACAAATATAATGAATTAAAAATTACGCATTTTAAAAGATAAGATGGAGATTATTTTTCAATAAATATAGTTAATAAGAATAGTAGTATAAATATTAAATTTTTTTTAAAGCAAATTATAAACATAATCTTAACATTTTAAGGTTGGGAATTATTGCTTTGCAAGTATCTATTACTATTACTTATGTAGTAATTTGGGCCATTATAGTTTGGGTTTCTAGATAAAGTGGAAATTGTAGCAAGCTCATGGCATTACACCTAGATTTTAAACTATGTTGAGATGCTCGTTTGTTGTAAAAGTTTCCCATAAATATGGATACTTAAAGTCCTAATGCACGATTATAAAATTCTTTCTAAGGAAAGAGGCTCAATTCCTCAAAGACAGGATGATTGCGCGATTCAATCTATGATTTAGCATCAGATTGACGATGGATTTTCACCTACTAAGGTCATCCAATATGATTTTTCCAGAAAGGATCAATTACCAACAAATGCAAAAGTCTCGAGGTAGGGTCATGAAGGAGTAGAAAATTCCTCTAATTCCTCTTCAATGATCCCTTGTAAGCACCATTTTCCCTCTCCTTTTATTCATCCCTAATCATCAGTGGCAAATAATCAAGGCCCAAAAGCTATATTTGTTGAAGTAACTTTGGTCGAGGGTAGTTATAATAGAGTTGGAGAAACATCTCTGGTTATTTCTTCATCCCCTCTTAACTTGGGATATTTAGAAGGTGACCTAACCATGTGAATGTTTTGCTAAAATCTAAGAGGAGGAAGGTCACTCCCTCTCATGATTTAAGGAGGGCATGTGACTTATGCTCACAAAATATTGAGTCACTTATCAAAGAGAAGTTTGGCCTTAGGAGGAATATTAAGGTATACAATTTACCAAAATTAACTCTTCACTTCCTTTTTATTTTTTCCTTGATCCCCAACCTAGGTCCATCCTTCTCCTTCCAAATGATTGTAGCAATGACTTGAGTTAAAGCATAAAAGGGTCCAAGAAGTTGTAGAGGTAGACCCTAACCCACATAAAACCTCTAGATACCATTTAAGGTCTTCCAAAGCCTCAATTGACAAACCATGTTTTGGGGAAGTGGGTAGGACCTTGGGAGTAGACGATGGAGATAATGATTCATTTACTCAGGAGGAAATCAATGTTGAAACTACCATAGAAGAAATTTGAATGTGAGTTCAATAATGGTAAACAAAAATTTATTACTAGATCCCTTAGAGCAAGTGTAGTCCCTAGGAAGGGTAATTAACGATAGATATTTCCATAAATATTATGGGTTAGTTTCCTCTAAGAAGAAATTATCCCTTAAAGAATACCTCAAGGTACACAAGATTGATATTCCTATAGTTTAGAAAAATGATGCTCCATAGTGAGATATCAAATAGTTTTATTTCTTCCAAAATGGCAATTTGTAGCACTAGACTTTGAAGAAAAATCAGGGGGAATTATAACCAAATGGAAAAACTCCTTCCAGCTTCTAAACTACCCCGTGTTTAATGAGTATCTTGATAGGTCTTCATTCCATGAAATTTATGAAGATCCTATCTCTAGTTAATATATATAGCCCATATAATGAAAGGGAGGAATATTGGAATGGATTCTTCACTTGATATTTTCTAAAGAAACAATAGCTTATTATGGGCGGCGACCTCAATTTTTTCACTCTTGAATCTGAAACTTGGGGATTAGTTTCCCATATAAACCCTTTAGTAGACTATGTCCTCCACAACATTGAAGTCTTGATGCTATGTGACATTCAACCCATTAGACTAGTATTAATCTAAAAGAATCTTAGAGAAAAGAATCATGGTATCTCCAAAAGGCATTTTCATATTTGAGCAACCATAATTATATTTGAACCACTCAAGTCTTCAGTTGGTATAGGTGGTTTCTTATGCTAATTCCCCAATATTTGTCTAAGTGGAAAAGGATGAGAATAAATTAGCCTTTACTTTCAAATTTAATATAATATGTAATGAGTGTCAAAAATTTCATCCTTTCCTCATCCATTTACCACCTTTTGTCTACCCCTTTTCCTGTCTTCATCATTCTACAACCCCTTTTATGTATATTGTTGCATTTTTGCTAAGGTAAAATGTTCCTTCAATTATGTCATCTTTTATGCTCATATTAGTATGTTAAAGAAGGAATCAAACTTTTTATGCTCATTGATAGGAGACCATCAACTATGCTCTAGCTAGACTTGTGTAGGTATTACTTGATGCATCAAAAAAGGCTACTAAAGAATCTCAATTGCTACACCATTGTTAAATTTCTACAACTACTTCAGGTGGGTGTAACACATTGGGAAGTTGACAATAGTTGTTGCAAAACCTTTGCCGGAAGACTGCTACAATACTTATGATATTAGTGCTTGAGACACCTCAATTCATTGAAAACAATGACTACAACACCTCCTTACACATGGTTGGAACACCTAAGTTGTTAACAATAGTGGTTGGAACACCTCGAGTTGTTAACAATAGTGGTTGCAACACCTAGAGTTGTTAACAATAGTGGTTGCAACACCTCGAGTTGTTAACAATAGTGGTTACAACATCTCCTTCCATGTGGCTAAAACACCTCAAATCATTAAGAACAATGATTGCGACACCTCCTTCCACATGGCTGCAACACCTCCATACACTGATCGCTGTGAACATGGGAAAGTTGGGTATCAATATGCATCAATACCTACTTATCATCATTAGTTGACAAAAAAGAGGAAGCCAACAATGAGCCACTGTCAATAGGGTAAAACAAAAAAGGATTGGTTAATATAGGAGATTTGATTGCAATAATTTTTTTACCAACTTTCACCGATTGAGTTGATTAGTGATTCAATAGTCGTTCAATGAACTATCTTTATCTACATTATTTTAATGAGGAGAGGAAATTGAGAATTAGAGATTCTCATGGCTGTCATAAAATTCTTTGCTAATTATTAGAATCCAATAGTGTATAAATACTTGGCTCCACTGGAGCAAGAGGTAGATAGAAGTTTGAAAATTGTAATAACATTCTGCTAGGTTTTGCTAATACAAAGTTATTATTCCTGCTTGACTCAATCCATTTGTGTGATGCACTAATAATTTGAGTTTTTAGCTAAATCTTTAACTAGTGCCTCACTTAAGGAGGTAGGCCCCCCTCGTTAGTAAAGTATTTATTGTACCGTAGAAAAAGTTTAGTTTGTTTTATTATAGATTCCTTTATTTAGGCATTATTCTATTTTAGGCATTATTCTATTTTGTAGCATTTGTTTATTAGTTAGATTTCTATAGTTAACAATTTATTGTCTGAAGCCCTCTTATTTCTAGATTGATAGTATTTCAACAATTGTTATTTGATTGCAACATATATGTTCACATAACAATATTGAGGGTTAGGCAAAAAACTTGATTAACTCACCAATTTACATTCCTACTAGTTTGTTTACTTTCTAGTAAGAGTGTTTTACTTTCTTTCCAATTTGTTTACTTTTCAGCAAGAATGATTTATTTTCCTTACAAAGTGTGTTTATCTCCTAGCAAGAGTAATTTCCATTTCTACTATAACACATCCCCTCCCACATTTACCCTGTTTTACAAGCCCTCCAGGTAAATGTGAAGCTGAGTGCCACTATGACATGACCCAACCTCCTAGTTCTAGTTAAGGAAGTGGGGCCTACAACTGAGACTTATTGACCATAAATTAACATCCTATAGGTCCTACAGATCACTCAAAGGCTGAAAAACCACCCCATATGACCAAACCCTAAGATAGAACCATTTTTCTCTACCTTGGACCCACAACCACACTCAAAACAAGTCATGCATGAGGTTATGAGAATATAACCACACTCATAAGCCTAGCTATCAGTGGTTATGACCTAAAATATTCAGTTCTATGCCTATAGTCCCAATATTTGATCCATGTTTCTAGGATAGCCTCCAAAACACTGCCCAAAACATCTCTAGACCACTGCCTAGAACATCCTATAAATTTCTAGAATCACATTTAACATGATATAAAAGCTAAACATTCAAACTTGAAGTCAAAATTTGACCTAAATTGACTAGAACATACTAGTTATTTCGTCAAACACATGTTAAACATGTAAGCTCCAGGTCATGAATGCATATCTGATCATAATAGTCTGATATTCACCTGAGAATCACCAAGAAGGCCCAATTCCCTCCCAAGTAGCTATAGCCACACTTGTTAGCCCATGCATTCATTAACTTATCAAAGAATAAACAAGAGCCATAGCTAGAACATACGATTGAACCATGCTTATAACCAACATATAATCATAATATTAACCATGAAATAACAACCATCAAAGCATCATAATAACAAGTATAAATGCTCATAGATTACTGTTACACTGAAATTTGTCACCATGACTATCTACAGTTAATATGGCTCCATCAATAGTCATATTATCCTCCTTGGCAAGCCTTATACCTCTGCCCTCCATGTCAAACTTCAAGAAAGAGAGAAAGTCATTAAAAACATGTTTATCTCTGGGTACGCAGGTTCTCTCTACCTTGCCTGCGTGTACGCATCCCAAACTCATTGTACCTGCGTACTTGTACGCTCTGTAAGTCAAGGGATGGGTGCGTACTCTTGTAAAGGTCAAAAGGCGCGAGTTCATCTTAAAAAAGTTACTTGTGGTCACTTCTAAGCTTTCTAGAAGAGTGTTTGACGTGTATTGAGCGTCTCCAGATGGTTCATGCATCCCTATGATAGAGGAACTTATCCCATCAAGAGAGGAGCTACCCCATCCAAAAGAGGGAGTATCCCATTGATGTTGGACCTGAATAACTTCCTCTAGAACACTATAAATACAGGCATTGGGCCAGGGGAGGGGAGGTTGAAAGCTGAACATTCAAAGGGTAGATGCTGCTGGAATTAGGACTTCCTTGTAAGCTTGTGAGGAGAGATTACCATCCTTTCTTGTTTCATTTGGAAGTGGGTGAGCTTGTCAAAGTAGAGAAAACTCTTGCTGGACCCTGGGAGGAACTTGCACAACACCAAGGCTCAGGTTGTAATGGTTTCTTTTGTTTCCTATTAATACAAATAAGTCCATTCTTCTCAACAATTTGTTATTAATGAGTTGTTTCATATACTCCTTGGTCTATATGTTGAATATGTTTTATTTTATGGGATATTCAGGTGGTATGTAATCGTGATTGTTAGTGAATGCAGGTTTCAGAGAGAAGGAGGAGCTCATCCGGATCGACGAGGCTGGACTACTACAACAGCGTTGGATTACAGGTAGGATCTAAACACTTGATTTCTTGTATGGTAAATGCATGTTTAGAGAAGGATTGCTCTTAATTGTCTTGTTTGTCACTAGAAAGTCTTAGGCTTCTAGGGAGGTTGGTTGTGTCCGCCAGATTAACTCT
>APFE030609354.1:3643-44082 GCA_000404065.3 Pinus taeda | reverse complement strand
CTTTATTAAGATCAAGAATAGCAAGAGGATTACAACCATATGTTCTGACCCAACATCATCCTCCACCAAGAAAGCCCTTCTTCACCTCAAGTAAAGCTTAGATCACCCAACACTATGAAGTTACACCAAAAAACCAACAACACTTCTCTACAAGATGCAAAATTCCAGCCCCCGGATCTCTGTGATGAGGGATCCATATATAGATGATTATAGGGGGGTGAGTCATCTTCTGGGGTCTTGATTAGTGTCCTCTATTTGATAGTTCTTGATTCTACTTGGAGAATGATGATCTCTTACTCATCCCTGGTCGAAAACAGAGAGGCAAGTGTCAGAGGGGAAGCTTCTGGAAGATTCCATGATCTTCCACCTCGCAAATCGTCCTTGCCATTTTTCCATTCCCAATCATCGCACCCTACAGAGGGGCCATTCAGTATGCATCACACCCTTTACACTGGGAAGGTGATATGCATCACACCCTCTGCACTGGGTATTCATTATGGTCCAGTTTTGACCATTTCTGAGAAGTTTTTAGTGGAGAACTTCTGGGAGATGATGTAATCAGCTAACCTTGTTCCTTTAGGTAGTGAAGTGACACTTTTAGGGACATAGGAGCCCTCAATCTATGGAGATTTATGATTGGGGTTGAAGTGCCCAAAAATGTCTATAACAGTCTGCGCACTCAGCTGCAGACTACTAGGCCTCTGTGCACTTCATTGTAGAGCCTTCTCCTACTCTACAACCCAAAGAATTGACTTTACACTTCAGATAAGACTCAATTCTTCATCCTTCCTTGTCTATTTTACAACTTCGGCCTTTCTCTCATGGTCTGCGGACCATGGTTAGATCTCTAAAGCCGACATTACATTACAAAACTAAGGGCGGACAACCGTATGACTCATTTACAAACTTCGTGCTCTGCGCCCACAAAATGTGAAGTCTTTACATCGGATTTATCATTTGTGACCAAAATCGAGGCCTTAAGCCCCAAAACTTCCCTTAGGGGATCTTGTGCCCAACAATTTCCGAGGCTGCTTCTGCAAAGTTTTGACTAGTTCAAGCCCTAACTCCTTATATCCCGACCTCATTGGGGACATGCAGAGAAAAACAGAGAAAGAGCAGACTGCTCTGATACCATTGATCTAGATTTAAATACGAACACAATAAAGTACAGAAATAACCATAAATACAGATATGCAATGGAAATAATACTTCATTTCATTAATGTAAAATACTAAAATATGCTTACAAACAAAAATGAAAATAAACCAGCTAGGGTGATGGTAGCTTATCTTTGAGAAGAGATGTGGTGGATACATGCTCTGAATTGTGTTACAATGAGGCTCAAAGGCCTATTTATTTTTGAGAAACATTTTAAAACCCTAAACATCGAAAGACCTAACCTTAGGAGATGAAGCGCCACACTATGGGCCCTGTTTTGGGTAAATTGGTACGTCAACTTCCTGGAGTCATAACTTTGGCATACAATATCCGTTTGATGCACACGATAGCTCGTTAGAAAGATCTATTCGAGGAATACAACTTTGGGAAGATAAATATTTAACCATGGACCCATATTGCTCCAAGTTTTCCCAAAACACATCATTTAGGGCCTCAAAACGGCTCTGGAAATTCAGGATCCAGGAAACTGCTAAAAATAGTAAATTGTGCTACAATCAAGGAAACTGAAAAACTAAAAGAGACAATTGTGGGGGTCCAAGTGGGATAGGTAGGTGGCCACCAAAATCCACCTGGATCAAATAGGTAATTAGTTAATAATAGAGTGTATTTTATTTTATATTTTAATATTTAATTTGTTTTGTTTTAAATTTAATAGTTTATTGATTAGTTAATTTGATAGTTTAGTTAATTATATTTTTATTTGATATAGTATTGACATAGCTATATTAATTAAGTGGTTGGTATCTATTCAATAATTAATTTGAAAATTTTGGACATTCTTTATATTCAGATAAATAAAAAAATTTAACCGACACTTATTACCCATTATAGTTTTATGTAATTCTTTGTGTAATTTTAGATAAGAGTAAAAATGCACAAATTTAGGTAGGAATAAAATGTAAATATGAAAATTTATCCAGGTTTGTGACCACAAAAATTTAGGTAAGAAAATTATTTATTTTGTTAATTTTATCATGATTTTAAAATGGAATGGTAAAGATTAAAAGGGATGAAGGCTATTGAATGCATCTTACTATTGAATATGGGAACTCCCTTCCTATTCCAAAATATGTATGTTTATTAGTGTAATTAGCTAAGACAATCATATAAATTAAATGATTGATACACACCTATAGACATCAATTCATAATAACAATACTTCATAATGTATCTCACATTGCAAAAATTACAATAAAAAAATCATAAAAACTAATTAAATCATAACTTTAGTTTATTATTATTTAGAAAAATAATTAATATATGTGTTAAAAAATATTAAACAAATAGGAGGAGTTGAGTTCAAGCGGTAGAGACACATATTGTGGTTTTGGCCTTGGTGGGTTCAAATCTTAGGAGACATGCTCTATTTAGTAAAATTGTGAAATAGAAAATTAAATTAAAATTCTAGAAAACTTATTTCCAAATAAACAAACCTATTGATGTAATTAATTATCCCTCTATACATATAATTTGATGAATAACTTATTTTTTTTTGTTATAAATGACTTAACACTTTTTGTTTTTTCTTTCTTTTTCCTTTTACTTATTCAATGAGCTTTACGTATAATAAATAATCTTTTAAAAACTTTTCCACGAACAAGGAGGTCTCATATACCCAATTTGGTGTTTGGCTTAACTGTGACCCTAAAAATGGATATATATATATATATATATTATATATATATTATATATATATATATATATATACTCTAAGAAGGAAAAATAAAATGGTTTATTACTATCATATTATGTATGATTCTTTTTATCAATAGCTCATTATGCAGATAGTATTAAAAACTCTGTTCAATATTATTAAAGATTTTTACAACCGCTTTCATCTATACATTGTGCATATTACATACTAATTTATAAATCATATAAAAAATTATAATGGATTCTTGGTTAAAAATCTTTACTAGGATAATATGTAGATATTTAGGATTACTTAACATTTTGAATTAAAGATATTTATAGATGAAATAATTTTACATATATAGATATATAATTTTCATCATATATTTATATAGTAAATTATGTTTTAATATAGATTAATTATCTTAGTTAGAAAATCTATATAGTTGTAGTGTACCTAGGGGGGATAATATGGGGTACAAAGGGAGGTACCCAAGGGAATAATGTAATAATGGGATGGGCCATAGTAATAAATAAGGTGGTTAACGCGTATTATGTAAGGGACCACAAGTAGTTAGTAATAATGTAATGGGCCCATGGTATTAGATAGATGGTATTGAGGGAACCATGATAATGACCCATGGTATAGTATGTATGAGGCCTATATAGCGGCTAGAGACTCCACATTTACGGATGTGAAGGATTATTGTATGAATAGGCATATGGCTTGTGGAGTGTTCTCTTTCCTTAAAGAGTGAATTTATGGTGTTACCCTACCTTAAGGGTTTTGATTAATAAATAGAATCACTTCTATCTATTTCTATCTTCTTATTTTTGGGTATATTTGTATTCTCATATATTTTTGGGTCAGATCCATAACAATAGTTGAGAGAACATTTTAAACAAAATGAAAATCAGGAGTCAATTAATAACTTCTTGAACAAAAAATTTATGTAGTTATTACAATAATCAATATATTATATGATGAAGAATATCACACATTAAGAAGACAAGTAGGAGTTAATATCTCCAAGACTCTCTCTTAACAAGTACTCTTGATTTCTATGTCTGTTAAAGTCCCCATCAACATCTCCAATCATTTTACACTAAAATCTATCAAGTTGTCTTGAAATCCTCGTAAAGGTGTAGTTCCCAAGTTGAATTCATAATTTCTTGGATTTCCACCTCTCTAAAATCTCGAATCATAGATCTCCTAAATTTAATTATTGAATAACATTCCACAAGTTGTCTCATAACCTCACTAATAGACTGCAATCCACATGCAAGTCTCTAGAACTAACGAGGAATCTTTGCCTAAATCCATAATTTCCAAACTAATTGGACCACCATCGATATTTATATTTACTTCCACTTGATCCCTTGGAGATACAATTGTTTTAGACATCTAAATCAATTCCTTGCTTGTAATGACCATACTACTAGCCATATTATTTAAATACTTCTATCTATCGAGATACATGTGTGCCATATTCTAAACATACTATTGTATATGAAAGTAGTCTAGATGTTGAATGCATCTACATTAATATTACAACATGACCTTTTTATCTAATTTCAAATATTCATAATCATTTATTAAAAAAAAATGTAAATCTAATACATACTAACACTAAATCAAAAATTATCTTCCACCCTAAAATGAGTATAACCACATCCTTCACTTTACAAACATTTGGCTTAGGTGAAGCATATGCCCATATCTCTCCAAACCCTCTCACTTCCACCATGGAACAACCTCCCACAAGTTACACTCTCCACAGTGCCACCCATGTTGAGCATATTGACCAACCCAACTGCAACTAATCGGGTTCCACAATGCATTCTCTTCATGAGGATAATGGTAAACAGCTCAAATAGGTATGGTTCGAGTTCATTGGGGATCTCATCCCTTGGACAGATTAAGAAAAACTATGTTCCCTAATATTTACAAATAAACTCCATTCCTTTCAGTGTATGGTGGACTGTAGAAGGATCCATGGTGAAACATATGGGAAGAATATAGCCCCATAGTTGTAACTAGGAAAATATTGATGGGTGAAAACAAAACCATCGCTACAAAAATGATAAATGAACGACTCTTCCCCACATTTTTCCAATTCCCCTCACTCTCATCAACTTTCCCAAATCTTTCTCCATAAGCAGAGTGTTACCGGCATGACTATAATCAGAACTTTGATCCTTAATATATCAGTATCCATCAATCAATAATGAGATAAAATTATTTAGAAATTTCATTGTAATATGTGCAATTGGCATGGAGTGACCAATAAGGATAATTGTTGCTACTATGTATTGATGTCAAAATTCCATGTGAAAATTTATAGTGCAGTCTGATGTAGTTACACAACTCCTCTTCTTACAAATATGATACGAAAAATAAATATTGTCACACACTCACATAAAAAACTATATACTCTCTCACACGTACACTAATGTACTTCTACAATTGATTAATCTCTCATTTTTCTCCCATTCCTAGGCACTCTCATGAGGTACTCCAAGACTAGATTTGATACCAAGATAAAATAATTGCACATAAAAATTATATTTCACATATACTATTATCATCACACAATATCACATATTTATACAAGAATTTAGGCCTTATAGATTTAATATCTTAGCTAGACAATCCAATTTGTTGAGAGTATGTCTCAACCACCCCAAAAACTAGGAGCTAACTAACAAACCCTTAACCAAAAAAATGAAATAGATATTACAATAACCAATACATTCTATGATGACGAATATCACATATTAAGAACAAGACAACTAGGAGTTAACATCTCCAACATTTCTTTAGGGGAATACTTTGAGTTAACACATTAGTGTCTGGGAAGAATCAGAGTATGCCTTGTTGTTATAAACTTGGATAGATATTTGCACAATGCCCTTTTTGAAGGTGTGCATTTACATAAGGATTCCATATATATATATATATATAAACAACAAGTATATGTTGATATGTTTCAATGACAACATTAGCAATGCCAATGTTTTCTACTATTGTGATTTTTAGTAAGAAGCCTGATTTTTCTACAATTATTTTTCTATTAAAATAACATTATAATATATATATATATTATATATATATTATATATAATATATATATATTATATAAATTATATATATATTATATATATATATATATATATATATATATATATATATGTTATTTTAATAGAAAAATAATTGTAGAAAATGCAACAAGAAAATCCTAATTTAATTTCATCTTTGAATTAAATTAGGAATAAAATTGTAATTCCACACCACAAGACAACTTGTATGAGTTAACTAAGTTAAATTGACTTAGTTAGCTCAATTAATTCATGTTGAAGGTCTAAATCGAGTCATGTAGAGTGTCTCCTACATTATAGGAGCCTTGGTTGAGTTTATTTTGAGTTGTAATTAATTAATTTAGTTTAACTGAGTTAAAGTTAAGTTAAACTAGTTCCAATTGATAGAGGAACTAGTAGGAGGTCAGATAGTGGGGTGTTGCTTCATGTGTTCAACCAGTTAACCAATGATTCACTCATAAATAAATCATGCATGTGAGATCTGAGAGTTACCTAATTTAGATTGGAGTTTAGGGATAGTGTACTATTAATTGTATAATCATCTGAATTGTATAGGTGGTGCATGAAGTTAAAGGAAAGCCTATGAGGATTGAAAAACACAATTAAGGAATTTCCCTAATTAATAGGGGGTTGATTCCCAAGGAAATAATGCAAGGAAATATGGACTTAGTTAAGCCAAAATTTGGTTAAGTATTGTCCTAGGCCTATTTAGGAAGTTGCGAGACAGATAAAGTTAGCGCAGCTGTTGCTCGGGCTTGAGAAAAGCATTGTAATCTTCTCATACTTTTTGACTAATGCAATATACATATAGCATGGGTTTTTAGTTGTGTATTTCCCCAGGAAATAATTGTGTAATGTGATGATTGAATTCTTTCTCTTGTATTCTTCGTGACTTCTCGATCATTTAATTATTTTCGTTGATGAGTAGAGTAGATTCAAGTCAATTATTTTAGTAAATTACAATTATCAATTTGAATCTACAAGGAATTTCAGCATGGTATCAGAGCATAAATCACTCTATAAGAGGATAATACGAGTTTTTATTTTTCAGGTTAAATCGAATTTGTAGTATCATTATTTAGAGCTAGTAGGATGTCATTCTATAAATTGAGACTTCAATATGCCCTTGAGGGTAGTTCGAAATATATTGCTTGGAAGGACAAGATGGAAGTAATGTTGGAAGAAAATGGGCTGAAAGAATTCATAAACAAAGATACTCCTAAGCCTTCAACAATTGATGCTCAAGATCTGGAAGAGTGGAGGAAATGTGTTTCAAAGGCGAGAAGGATCATACTAGGAGTTTGAGATCATATTTTCTCAAACCTCCATGGGAAGGAGACTACATATGTAATGTGGAAGGACTTGACAGACCTGTTTCAGAATAATAGTGACCACAAGAAGGTGGAACTGAAGGACAAGCTCAAGAAAATCAAGATAGAGAAGGGTGACGCAATACCAAAGTACTTGACCAAGTTCACCCAATGTTAGGATGAGCTTGGAAGTGTTGGTGTTATAGTTCTAAACATGATATGATCATCCTAGTACTTCTAGGCCTTCATAAGAGCTGACACAACTACCATGATTCGGTAAATGTGAGGGAGAAGCTACCAGAGTGGGAGTGTTTGTGTTTCAACTTGGTGCAAGAAGAGATTCAACAAAACACCAAAGATGGATCCTCATCCAAGCATGATGATGAGGAGAATTGTGCCTTGGATGGAAAGGTATAGAAAGGGAAAGGGAAGTCATCCCATTCCAAATCATATTCTAGTAAAGCTGGCAAGAAGAAGGACTTATCAAAGATTAATTGTTTTCACTGTCATGAATTGGGACACTATGCCAAGAAGTGTCCGCACAAGAAGGCCAACAAGAAGCCCTTAGGATGAGTGTTAGGTGAAACTCTTGCTTCACAATTAGAGTTGGATTTAACCCCCATTGCTTGCATGGTGACATCAATTATGGATAGCGTGTGGTATTTAGATATTGGAGCCTCATTCCATATCACTGGAGACAAATATTTTTTTAGTGACTTGGAGGAGAAGGACCTCTAGATGCACATCGAAATGGGAGATGATGGAAGGTATAGTGTGACCAGCATCGATACTGTCACTTTTCAAAGAGAGTTTGGTTCTCCTCGCACATTAAAAGATGTCATGTATGTTTCATGTCTAAAGAAGAATTTGGTTTCAGTTTCTATGTTGGAGGATTATGGGTATGATGTGATGTTTAGCAAAGGAAAGGCTTTCCTTCATCACATAGCCTCAGGAGAAGTGAAGTGTATTGGGGTTTGGGTGAATAACCTCTACAAAATGGATGTAGAATATTGTGCGACATTGAGCACAAAATCAAAGAAGGTGCAGAGCCGAGACATTGATGAATTATGGCATAGAAGATTGGGCCATCTTTACCATGGATATTTGAATATCATGCAGCATATTTTAGTAGGACTTCCCAAGGGTGCACTAGAGTAGAGAGATACATGAAAAGGGTGTACATTGGGGAAGTACACCAAAGCCACCTTTCATGATAAGGACAGTCAAGCACAAGCAATCCTTGAAAGAGTTCACTCAGATGTGTGTGGACTATTCTCGACAACCTCCACATCCAAGGATAGGTATTATGTAATACTTGTAGATGATTTATCATGTAAGTGTTGGATTTTCTTCATGCAGAACAAAGATCATACATTCTCTAAATTTTGTGAATTTAAAGCACTTGTTGAGAAAGAAATTGGCAGGAAAATGAAGGCTCTCTAGAGCAATACTAGTGGAGAATATGTGTCGAATGATTTCAATAAATTCTTTGCACCATAAGGAATTGGACGAGAGTTAATAGAACCCCATAAACAACAACAAAATGGGGTGGATGGAAGGAATAAAATAAGTATTGTGGGAGTTGCACGATAAATTCTACACGATCAAGGCCTATCATTGCACTTGTGGGCTGAAGCATGCAACGCAATTGTATATGTGCAGAAAAAGAGTCCTAATCATATTCTAGGGATGAGTACACTAGAAGAAGATATTTTAGGTAAGCAACAAGATGTGGCACACTTCAGCATCTTTGGTTCATCAGTTTACTCTCATGTTACCAAGGATGTAGGGAAAAATCTAGAGCCAACAACTAAGTTGGGAATATTTGTGGAGTACACTGATACACCTCACAACTATTGGGTGTACTTGTCATCTCATGGGATGAAAATGACTATTAGAGACATGAAATTTGATGAAGAGAAGGCCACCAGATGTTCCATTGAGAGGGAGATTCAGTTTCATGGAGATGAGGAGGTTTTAGTTCCAAAGGAAGAACCTAAGGATGATGTGGAGAAGCTACATGCAGAGGAGAAGACAGTGGAAACACTCACTCATGAAGATGATTCTAGAGATGGAAGGAAGTGCACCATAGAGGTTAATAGATTGATGAAAGATTCTAGAGAGAATGTGGGAGCACCCACATCACAACACAGGTAGAGGAGGTCACCAAATCAGTACACTGGCTACATGGATCTGATGAGAAAGAATGTAGAAATTGAGACATCCTCATTCAAGGAAGCAATGAAAAAACTAGTATGGTTTGATACCATGGTAGATGAGTATGACTCCATTATTAGAAACAATTTTTGGGAAGTAGTCCCAAGACTAACAGATAAGTTAGTGGTGAGTTCCATATGGTCTTACAAGGTAAAGCAAGCAACATATAGGAGTGTGGAAAATAGAAGGCTAGATTTGTGGCCAGAGGGTTCTCTCAGGTGGAGGAACTTGATTATGAGGAAATATTTTCTCTAGTAGCAAGGTACTCTTAAATCATATATATTCTAGCACTTTTACCGTAGATGGGATGGAAGATACATCATATGGATGTGAAAACACCCTTCCTTAATGGAGTGATTGTAGAAGAGGTGTACATTGAGCAGTCAGAAGGATTTGAGATCTTCAACAAAGAGTCGCATGTATGTAGACTCAAGCGAGCGTTGTATGGACTGAAACAAGAACCTCGTTCTTGGTACACTAGGATTGACAACTATTTCACCAGGTTGGGCTTCACCAAAAATGAAGCAGATGCGAACCTTTACCATATTGTGGTTCAAGGTAAATTGTTGAATAGAATATTATATTTCAATGATTTAATTCTAATAGGTGATGATAAGCTAGTAAAATCTTGTAAAGAGGATCTTGCAAAAGAATTCAAGATGAAGAACATGGGGCTCATACAGACAGACAAAGGGAGTCAAGATTCAAGACTTCACAGATGTAGATTGGGTAGGGAATCCATCCGACATGAAGATAACATCAGGGGGGATCTTTAGTATTGAGTTAGCAATAGTTTCTTGGTACAACAGGAAGCAAAGATCAGTTACACTCAGTTCGGCATAAGAAAAGAACATGAATACTAGTCAAGCAACTTGTGAGAATATCTGGATGAGGAAGATCCTTGTTGGGTTATTTGGTCAGCAGATGGATCTTGTAGTGATTTACTATGACAATCAGAATTGTATCGAACTCTCTGAGAATCAATATTTCATGATTGTTCCAAGCATATTGACATCCGATATCACCATTTATGAGATTGTGTGTAGAGGAGAATCATGTTGTTGGAGTACATTATAAAGGAATATGATGAAGACATATTGACTAAGGAAATTTTAGGAGGCAAATTCAAGTTCCATACAGGTAGGATTGGGGTATCTGATAATTCCTTTCTTGTTGAGAGGGAGTGTTGAAAATGCAACAAGAAAATCATAATTTAATTTTTTCCTTGAATTAAATTAGGAATAAAATTGTAATTCCACATCGCAAGACAACTTGTATGAGTTAACTAAGTTAAATTGACGTAGTTGGCTCAGTTAATTCGATTTGAGGGTCTAACTTGAGTCATGTAGAGTGTATCATACATTATAGGACCCCTAGTTGAGTTTATGTTGACTTGTAATTAATTAATTCAGTTTAACTGAGTTAAAGTCAGTTAAACTAGTTCCATATGATGGAGGAACTAGTAGGAGCTCAGACAATGGGGTGTTGCTTCATGTGTTCAACTAGTTGACTGATGATTTTCTCATAAATAACTCATGGATGTCAGATATGAGAGTTACCTAGTTGAGATTGGAGTTTAGGGACAATGTACTATTAGTTGTATAATCATCTGAATTGTACATGTTGTGCATGCAATCATATGAAGGCATATGAGGATTATGCAATTCAAATTAAGGAAGTTTCCTAACTAATAGGGGGTTGATTCCCAAGGAAAAAGTGCAAGGAAATAGGGACTTGGGAAAGCCAAAATTTGGTTAAGTATTGGCCTGGACTTGTCTAGGAACTTGTGAGACAAATAGAGATAGTGCAGAGGCTGCTTAGGCTTGAGCAAAGCATTGTAATCTTCTCATATTTTTTGACTAATGCAATATACAAATAGTAGGGTTTTTTAGCTGTGCCTTTCTCTAGGAAATCATTGTGTAATGTGTTAATTGTAGAAAATTTGTTTCTTACTAACATCACAATGTGGAAATTGCATCGTTGGTGGTGTCATGAACATCTACGTACTTGTATATATATATTATATTATTATATTATATATCTTATATTTATATATATATAATTTATATTATATTTAATATATATAGATATATTATATATTATATTATATATAGATATAATCGTGGTTTGTAGTTTAAGTAGGGAATTTTCAGGGGCTATTGCTATTAAGCTAATTCCAACTTATTTTCCCACATTTTTTGCCACAAAATGGATCACCAAAATTTGAAAGAATAAATTATTTTACTTCATAATTTCCAAAATTTTCTAAATACTATATAAAATCCTTATAAATTTGAATAATTTTACAAAAATATCCCCAAAAATTTTATAGTTTCCATTTCAAGAATTGGAAATATTTTAGTTTGTATGTTTTCATAGTTAGTCATAATGTTGGTTGAGCTTTGGAGATAAACCATTTAGATTTTTTTTAAGCATTAAACATTTGAGGTGGACACTCTAGAGGCTATGGATGACTATAAGCCTTGTGACAGCCCTCTTTTAGTGTGAACAATCAGTCTAGATCAAAACCATCTACTTTGGTACCGTGTTGCAGAAAATGTGTAACCCAAAAATTGATAGAATCTCTACAAACAATAGAAGGAAAAATATATTTCAATATGATTAGTGTTGTCTAATAATATTGTTACAGGACTTAAGCATATATCATTATTATTGAAACATTACAATGCATCATCATTATATTTTCACATATGATAACAACAAACACATACAATTAACATAGTAGATTTATTTATACTCTAGAAAATCCATGGTTTTAACATATTCTAGAAAATCCATAATTTCTTCATTGGCTATTCGAGTTTCTTAGTTGAATTTAACATCCAGTCGAACATATCATCCACCACTTAGTTGATTTTTCCATAAGTCAACCCATGAATTGTCCTTTCAACCACTCAAACAGTTGTACCATAACTTATCACATCAATTGTGTAGTTGACTATCTCATCAACTTGGCTACTAGTCAACCCATTGAATATGTAGTTGATCATCTCACCGATTATTCTACTAGACAACTCAACCAACTACTCCAATAGAGGCGTGATGAACCAACAAAACCTAAGGTTTTAGCACAAATTCCAATAGAATTTCCACAATATTGGAACTCTTTCTTCCAATTTCTTAAATCTTCAAGAACTTTCTTTTGATAATTCTACTACTTTGATGATTTTCCCTCTAAAGTGTAGGCTCTTTAGTATTTTCTACTTACATCAGAATCTAATGCCCTAGGATGGCATAGTTTTTGCATGTGACCTATTGATTTGACAAAATCATCTTTAGGGCCTTTTTTATTATTGGTATAATGTTTCTCTATTTATGAAATAATGCCAAGATAAACCATGGAATGCAAAATTTTGAAGCATTTACATATAGTTTTAAATTCATTGAAAATGAGGAACATAGTTTAGCATGAAAAATAAAAAAGTTACATAAGAGATATTTACCTTGCAAAATTAACTACACTAGATAGGAAATAAGTATTATATTTGGGGTCAAAATATGATGTAAAATCAACATTAAAAATATTTATTAAAATTAAAATATGAATCTTGTTAACATCACTCATATGTTGACGTAGTGAAGCAAAATTTTTGATGTTTAAATGTCGCTTAAATTCCACAAAACAAACTATAATCACATGGACACATTTTCATTATACACACATTAAATGTTGGTGTGAAATAAACTCAATGCCAAATCAATGTCAAACACATTAATTAAGAGTGGAATTACATATAAAAACATTTAAAATTCATGTCCATTCCATGTCTAATTGATGTTTGCATTGTGATTTCAATCCAAATTTTATATTTCAAATAGTAAAACTACGGTCAAACTTAGCCTTGTCAAAATGTAAATTCCAAACACCAATATTCTTCATATTATTTATGTATTTTAATAGGAAAAATATCAAATTTGAACAGGATAAAATATGTGTTAGTGACAATGTCCTAAAATAAAACATGTCTAATTAGGTGGGTGAGTTTCTTGTTGGTAACTTTAAATTAGGGATGTTGTTGGTAACTTTACACTATAAATTTAAACAGTAAATCATAGAATAGTTCAAGTTTATATGTTCTAAGAAGAGGGACTCCAATCCATTTTTGTCACCATGCTATGAGCATTGGAAAACAAGTTTCAAGAACATCATGTAGAAGAAAAATGTAGATTATTTGGATTATAAGCAAGAAAATTCATCATTGTAGGTCAAACATGAAAACATATCTTTATATTATTTAAATGGGCCTTTATATCGATCCATATTTAAAACCAATTTGATAATTAAAATCATAGGTACTCCTATCTCTTGTTGTTAAAGAGATGAAACAAATCCTTTCAAACCATGCCATAATCACCTTAATGGTCTCCATATGTGTCAACTACATTTTGTTAATGATTAACCTCAAAAACATGCTTTCTTCAATGAAAAAAAATGTAGGTTTAGAAATTACCTTCAACTTGAGAAATTTGGATACTATAAGGATAGATGAACAGAATAATTTGACATAAAAAAATAATACAAATAATTAATTTGCTGACGTAACACACTATATTTACTTGACCCAAAGGTACTGAATATTCAAAATATAAGTAGGCCCTGTATGATATGCGACTCCAAATTAGCTTGGATTGAAAATTCAGTGCTTCCCAATAGCATTGGTAGAAAGTTATTTTATTAAGGAAAGGATTAATAACTTAAAGGAGTGATAATTGCATACAATAATTTGTAAAGAAAATTGTTTTAAGTTGAATATTTTTATCTTTAATGATTGTTATTTTAATTCTCCAAGTTATGAATTGGGTAGGAAGGAGGTCAAAGTAATGAAAATGGAAGAAGGAGCCACTTCAAATTTACCCTATAATGCATGAGGTTCTTCTTAGATAAAAATTGTGTTCACCTGAAAAATATTTAGTTAATTACAGTGTAGGTCCACCTAACCAAGTAAATATAATAAAAATATCAAAAATATCAACATATGAGAGGCCAACGCATAGTGGGTAAAATATTCATAAAAAATAAAGGGAAATGTAACGTATAACTCACTCATAATTTCAAAGCTAACAACTAATCTTAATCTAATATTCATGTCAAACGTGTTGAACACATCATACAACACCACTTTGTACTAGTTTTGACAGATCTCATGATCCATTACATTAAAATTCTCTTGCAATAAAAACCACAAAAATTAATTACCATACAATTTGATATGCATATGACTATATATATATACAGATATATTTGCATTTATACATCATCTTTTTATTTTATGTAAAATAAAAAAAACAATTTAATATTAATGGAAAATTCAATTTAGTATAATGCATTATACAAATATAGTCCACCTCTTTCTTATCACCGACAACTTCAACAATGTCAACCTCTTTCTCATCACCACCAGCAACTTCAATAACAATCACATCATGCATAACAACATCTTCAAATGTCTACACTAACATTTATAGTAATTTAATAATCCATATACATTAAACCTTTTTATAATTAATAATTCAAGATATATATATTACTTATTGACCTCCTTTTTAGTTGTAAGAATATTATTTTCCTCACCTTTGTTCAATTCAACCAAGGATTTATATCCACCTTTCCGGGCAAGTTTTAGATTATCTTTAGTGGACATATTTCCAAACTCAACTAACTATATATGATAACATAACAAAAATAATTTGATTTAAATAATAGTTAAACAATTCAATAATGAAATCTTTCAAATTATAATATTTACATATCTCCTTTTTACTTTAATATATTCTTCCGGGAAAAGTATGTGTTTTAAACCTTTTTTCACTCTAGCCCTAATGTGCTTCAAGGTGCCTTCAATGTTAATTAGTTGGTCAAGTAACATTAAAAAGTTCAAGTTCAATGCATATTATATGATAATTATCTTTCCAAATCTCTATCTTTTAGTTTCATCCACTCTTTTTGCATTTTCTCCTTAGCATCCTTCACCACTCCATACCACTCACTCTAGGGAAAGACACTCATAATTAGGGAAGCAGTGGAGATTAGTGAGATAGGTGTAACATCTTCAAATACTTCATTGCCATAGAAGAAATAGCCTTTTGGTTGAATATTTTACCAATAAGGTGCATAATGTAATCTATCTAATTCTTTTTTATTGGTGCCAATTCTAGTTGTTGTTGTGAAATATTAAATGTATTATTATGCAACTTGTATGATCACTATCAGTACCCAATGCAACTTGTAATAATATAGGAATTAGGAATCTTGTATAAAGAATATTTATAAAAAATCAATTTTATTTTAAAGTTAAGAAATCACGTATAACAATAAATTTAGTTCATGAAATTTCAATTATTTATATTATATATTGATTGATCCTTGCACGCACATAATTAATTCATTACACCTTTGAAGAACATTTTTTCTTTGATTTTATTTTTGATTGATGTGATAGAGTTGGGATCATAAAAACAAAAATCACAATCCTCACCATGAGTAAGTGGAGTGGAATCCAACAAACGACTAGAAATTAATATTGACTATAAAAATAATAAATAATAATCAAAATCATATAAAAGTTATATTACATTATGTACCTTGTATTGATTCTTTTGTTGTAATTAATCTACAACACAAACACCCTATATTAATTAGATAATAGATGCATAACACTAATACAAATTATATTCAATAAATAGCGATTTTAAATTGTAAACGATAATTATCCATTTCCTTAATTATATCCAAATTGTAATGTATCAACATGCCCATGTGCCATTACTATTTTATATGCAAAATTATTTCAGCAACATTTGTAGTAGCTTATTTGTAATAACTTAGGAAAGAATGCAACCAATATTTTAAATGTGATTACCAAAGATAAAACCATATCAATCTAATGTTGTGTTTTCATATTTATATAACTTTTGATGCATATTTATTCATAAATCAACTAAAGAATATATTTGATTAAAAGCATCAAAATCCTAAACATCATCATTAAAACATTTACAATTAGTTTTCTTATGGGTGCAACTTAATGGTTAAGATTATGTGTCAAATGATGTTGAATGACTAGTTTAATTGATGCGATTATTGGAAATGCTGAGAAGGGGGTGAATCCGTATTTCCCTTAATTTTCACAATTTGTTAGTTAATATATAAACATTCAAAGCATTAAAAAAACCAATGACAATATATAGATTATGTCGTCTCAACCAAGTTCTTTGTTATGTATGATATACATACAAATTTACTAGATGAATATGGAAGGAAGTACAAGACCCCCAAGGGTTTTACCAACAAAGCTGGAAGGAAGAAGATGCTCCCTGCATGGGTTTGGGATCTTGTACCAGCAATAATGACCCAACTACAATCAAGTTGCATCCTCTATTGTTGCAATTCACTACCACTACTTCCGACTGCTACCACCATTTCTTCCATTGTTGCCCACTAATGCTCACTGCTTCGCTACTCTCACTGCCACTATTTCCCACTACTTCCCACTATGTTACTACCATTGGCTAATTTTCCTAGTGTTGCCTTTGCTTCTACTGTTGTACCACTATCCACCATTGTTGCTTCTGCTGCTACAACAATTTCTATGAGTGACTCTACTACTACAGTTGTTGCTATCGTTGTTTACTCTCACTGCTACTACTGCATCATTGTCAAAGAGATACCATCATAGGGAAGTTGTCACAACATTATTGTCATAGAAATATTGTCTCACTATTACAACTACACAAGCTTACTTTCATATTTCACCAACCAACAATTGTCCATAGTCTTCAATAAAAAAAACAATGAAATGGATTCCGTCACTGTAGAAACCATACCAAAAGTTACTTTTTTGTCATCAAGGTCATACAATAATGTCATGCATGTGATATCAATAGCATAGTCCTCCTTCTATTCACTACACATGGACCTTTTTTCATCACTATGAATATTAGCCCAATACCTAAAACATCTTACTGAACAATGCTTGTAATACAATCATGCTCAAGGAACAATCTTGCAAATATTGTTACCACCAGGTTCACAGTCATATCACTGCCATAATAGTTCACTATCATTATTGTCAAATAAGTAGAGGAAAATCGTACATTAGAGTGTCTTTGTCAATCACATATCAAATGTACTATCATATATGTCATTTCCACATTAAGTTTATAATCATCACACATCTATCATGTTTTACCACATGATCATATCATTGCTAAGGTTACTACCATCACACATATATCATGTCTCCCACACTCCTAGGATCATTGTCATAGTGGCACTATCAAGTTAAATGGGAGCCACTTTCTTTTTTTTTGCTGAAGCAAGAGAGGGACCTTCTTTACATTAATAATTAACAAAATTAACATCAACTCAAGAAAGGGCCTGAGGCAAAAGCCTCTGCCCTAAAAAACTCAGTCTTACAAACTATTTGAGTGAAACAAGAAAACAAAACCAAATGCTAAATCTAAGCAGTGGACCAAACAGAAGTTTAGATCAAGGGGCCCCTTAACACTTGGCAAGAGGAGCGAACCTCTCCCAAAAGAAACCCGACACCTTAACCACTCCCATCCAAAAAGGGCAAACACACTTCTCGCCAACTAACCAACCGGTTCCATTAATCTTCACCACTCCGAACCCAATCCGACGGTCGTGGATCGAACCATCCCAGCCGTCGATTCGCATCAAATGATCAGACGGTCTTGGAACGTATCACAACCCCCAAAAGTGTTGAACATTAGTGTGCGATGAGGGCGGTTTTACAACAGACCCCACCGCCACGTGTAAACCTCTGAATGGGATCACTGCCAACACGGGAAAACCAATTACCGCCTTCGAGGCTTGCAATCATCGGATAATCGCTCCCAAGCCAGTATGTAGATTTTGGACAGACAACTCCGGTTGGTGTGACCGCTGAGAGTACCAGACGAGGCACCCGTCCTTCCAGAATGAAAGAAAGAGGAAACGCCCGCCTAAGAGCCAGCCAGGGGTGCCTTTGAACCAGCCGACAGGCCAACACTTGGAGTGATGTAGAAGTTTGAGATGTTGCTTTCTTCAGTCAGGGAAACTCTGATGCCCATCACTGAGAAAAATTCTGATCGTGGTCAACATAATCACTTACCTCGGCTAATCTTCCAGCAAGAACCCTTTAGTCCAACCTTGAGCAGCCCTTTTACCTCTGTTCAAAACTAGTTGGTTTCTATCATTTTGCTTCTATACTCTTTTTTGTCTTTCTCTGCCTAGGTATGACAGAGTTTTTTCAAGTTACTTTGCGGCATAGTGGTCCACCTCCTTAAGATTGCGCTGTCCTTGCAGCTGACACCTTGGTTGGCAAGGATGTCTACCAATTTGTTGGCCTTTCTTCTCACATGTATAAATCTGAGAGTACGTAGTTCCTGTAGATGTACTTGAATTCTCTGAAGAACCAGAGTTAACCTCCAGTGTTTTGTGACCTTTTCCGGCCCTGTTCCATTACTGATTCTCCTGGCTGCGTTGATGACTAACTCTGAATCCGCCTCTATTATGACATTTTGGCAATTTCTCTCAATCAAAAATTCTAAGCATTGTTCCAAAGCCATTAGTTCTGCCATGTTTTTAGTGGCTTTTCCTAAGTGTCCATGGAAGAGGGTGATTATGCTACCTGTTTCATCCCTTCGAGCTCCCCCAAAAGCCAGCCTCCCCCGGGTTGCCTTTGGAAGCTCCATCAATGTTGTACTTTAAAAAACCTTTAGGGGGAGGATGCCATAATTCCTCCACCTCATCTCTCATGCTTGATTTCCTGTCTAGACCTTGAGGAATAAGCCCCTGCATGTCTAACAGCTGTAGGATTCTTAACTCTTCTGCTGAGGGAGGATTTCTGGGGAGATTCCTAACAGTGGTACCAGCTGTCTCCTTAAGTTGTTTAACAATCATCTTCACTAGGCTAAGAGAGGCGGTCTTTACCTCTTTGAATATTATTTTGTTCCTTTCTTTCCACACATTCCATATAATGAAACCCGGCAAGGGATCCCAGGCAGAGTTGAGAACTTCATTATCAGAAAAATTATTCCCCCAATTGTTTAGAGTGTAACCAATACTTTCTTTGTCTCTATCAGACTATTTGAAGATGTTGGTAAAGAAATCCCATATCATGTCTATGAAAATACAGCTGTTGAGAAGATGCTCTATGGTCTCCTCTTGGGTCTCACAGAGATGACATCTGGAGGGTCCCAACATGCCCCTTTTTTTAAGGTTGTCCCAGGTTAAAATTTTCCTGTGGTGAACTAACCACATGAAGAGTTTGATTTTCATTCAGCCTTTGTGCCTCCAAAGCTTCTGCCAAGTTTTATTTGGAGCGTGTGGTTCTAGATCAAGGAGAAGACCTTTAGCTTCCTTGATATTAAAGTTACCCTCTCTGTTGTTACCCCATATCAGTTGATCCTGCCCTTTCATTACTAGAATTGTTCTCTGATCCAACAATCTTTTAAGGGACTCAGCTTTACTATTGAGGGTTCTATCCTCTCTGTTCTCTATTTTTTTCCAAATTCTCCATTTTCCTGCATTATGTGGATTCTCCCAAAAATCTTTCACCTTGACTAATCCTTGATTGTCAGTCTCTTGCTTGAGGCCTAAAAATTCTTCCCTTAGTAGAATAGGTTCTTGTTGCCATTTATCCTCCCAGAAAAGTGTCAAATCTCCCTCTCTGATTTCCCAGAAACTATTCTTTTGTACCACTTCTTTGTTCTCCCATCCCTTGTTCCATATGGGGGAGCCTTTCACTGTTCCTGTCATGCGTATGATATCAGAAGCTGGCCAGGCATTGGCATATTTTTCCTTCCAAATGCTTTCCCATTGAGCTTTAGGATCCTGAACCCACCTCCACCAAAGTTTTGCTCCTAGCGCCTTGTTGAGAATCTATAGATTGTCCAAACCCATGCCTCCTTGGTTCTTGGGTTTGCATATATTTTCCCAAGAGACTAAAGCCCATTTTTTCTTTGTTTCCTCTTTGCCCCAAAGAAAATCTCATTGAATATTCCTAAATTGCTGTAAGACTCCTATTGGAGCTAGGAGGGCTGATAGCATAAAGATTGGGATGGCTTGGAGAACTGCTTTAGTAAGAACCAGTCTACCAACTAAATTTAGAGATCTGTTTGTCCATTTCCTGACCTTGTCTTGCATTTTAGTTGCTAATGGATCCCATATACTCTTGTGTCGGGGTTTAGCTGTAAGACGAACTCCCAGATACTTAGAGGGAAGGGATTCTCTTTGAAAGCATAAAATTCTAGAGACATTTCTCGGGATGGCTATATGAGTGTTAAATAAAAGGACTTTTGATTTGGTAAGGTTTACTCCCATACATGTAGCCTTCGTGAAGTCATTCAAAATTTGTTTGTAATCTAGAGCTTCTTTAACAGTGGGAATTCCCTGTAACATGGTATCATCTACAAACTGTTGATGAGTTAGAACTTGCCCATTCTCCAAAAGTTGGAGTCCTTGAATTCTACCCATAGCTCTAGCATGCTTGATGGATCGCCCCAGCCCTTCCATCATGAGGATGAAGAGAAAAGGAGATAGCGGATCTCCTTGTATAAGACCCCTAGATGGGAGAAAAAGTTCAGAAGGACAGCCATTCACTAAACTTGAAAAGCTAGATGAAGTCACCAAGGCCATAACCCATCTGACCCAATTACAATCAAAACAAAACGCTGTGAGCACTTTTTTGATGTATATCCAATTCACTTTGTCATAATCTTTTGCTATGTCTAGTTGCATGATCATGCTTGCTCTCTTGTTTCAAGTTAACGAGTGAACCTCCTCGTCAACTTGAATTATGTTGTCCAGAATTTGTCTTCCTTCTACATACCCTGTTTGTTCCCCGGAGATGAGCATGGGCAGCAGGGGTTTAAGTCTGTTATCCACAACTTTGGAAATTATCTTGTAGACAACATTGCATAAGGCGATGGTCCTATATTTCTCTGGTGTTTGAGCATTATCTTGTTTTGGAATAAGGGCAATAAAGGAGGTATTGAGAGCTCTCAAAATGGTCTTGTTCCTCTTGGAGTCTTCCACGATCTCCACAATGTCCCTTTTAACGATATTCTAGCAAGCTTTGAGGAAATCCACATTAAATCCATTCGGCCTTGGTGCCTTGCCATTTTTCATTTCCTTGTGGACCTCACTGATCTCCTTTTCAGTTACAAGTCTGTTGAGATTACAATTATCCTCTCTGGATACCAGTTTCGGTATGTGTTTAATTAAGTTCTTCATGAACGGTTCTCTTTCTGAAAAGTTTTCCTTGGAAATGTCCCGAAAATGCTTTACTAACACTGCATCTATCTCCTCATGGGAATGATGAATTTGGCCATTTTCATCCTTGATCGAAGAGATTCTGTTGTGAGTTCTGTTCGCAATGGTAGATTTGTGAAAAAAATTGGTATTACGTTCTCCTTCTTTCAACCATAGAACCCTAGATTTTTGTTTCCAAAAAATTTCTTCTTGTATGCACAACATTTCCCATTCTTGTTGATATTTCTCTACTTGATCATTTTTGTCTTTATCAAAGCCATTCTTGATCAAAGCTTGATTGAACTCTAGGATTTTGTTTTCTACAATTTTTTTACTTGTGAAAATATTGCCAAATTCCTTCTGGTTCCACTCCTTTAGTTTCTGCTTGATGAACTTTAATCTTTTATGAAGCAGGAACATAGATGATCCCTGAATTTGCAGGTCTTCAACCCACCATTTTTCAATGTTGCTGTTGAAATCCGGGTGTGACAGCCATATATTTTCAAACCTGAATGGTTTGTTTCTTGGGGTGTCAATGCCCTTGATCTCCATTTGAATCGGCCAGTGATCTGAGCCTCCAAAAGGAAGAATATATGCTATTATTTCCTTGTCTAGAAGCTTGAGCTCTTCAAAGATCATGAATCTGTCTAGCTTGGAAGCTACCTGGGAATCCCCTCCTCTTTTGTTGTTCCATGTGTAGAGGCCATTGTTTGTCTCAATGTCCACCAGCTTCATGTTTTCTGAAAAACAATGGAAATTTGAGGAATCTTTGTTTAGTGCTCTTGTGCCCCCTTTTTTCTCCGAGAGAGATCTAATCATGTTGAAATCTCCTCCTATAACCCATGGTAGCCCTGCCTGTTTCGAAGGTCCACTAAGGAATCATTAAACCTGAATTTTTCATCTAACCTTTGAGGGCCATATACATTCGTTACAAGATAAGTGTCATTGTCACCTACAGGCTGAATAACAACTGATAAATAATTCCTTGATGCCTCTGCATCAATAATACCTATTTTTTGGGGATTCTATAGGATAAGGATACCCCCTGCTATATTTTATGCTTTGAATTCTAGAAACTCATATCCATTGAGCCATTTACTATGGATTTGTCTTATCTTTTGAACAGAGCATTTCGTTTCTTGGACAAAAATTATATCCGGAGCTACCTGCTTCATTCTATTATTCAGTATTCTCTGCTTTCTTTTACTTCCTAGACCTCTGATGTTCCAAGTTGTAAACTTCATAATTACAGATTGGTAAAAGAGTAATTGGTTAGATATTTCATCTTGCCTGAGTCTATCATGAGCTTTCCACATTCCATTAATAGCTCATTCTGCTTTTTTCTACCCCTTTTTTTCCCCAGGTTTCTTGGAGCTAATCCTGGAGTTAATTTTACTGCTTTCATTCCATGGTTGCCCTGTCTTTCCATGCTGTTATCTTCGCCCAAGCCCTTTGCCTGAGTTTTCCATAAGAATAACTGCTTTATTCGATTACATTCTTCTTGTGGTAGAGATTCTACCCCACCCATTGTTCCCTTACTCAAGAACCCTTCTAGATCTAGGTTTTCTTTGTCAAGAATCTCTTGCAACTCATTATCTTCCATTTCCATCTTGCTCTGAGTCATTTCCTGATCCATATCCATCTTTGATTCACTTATCTTGATCCCTTTCTTCTTTTCCTTTCCCTGTTCTTGATCCTATTCTTGTTCCTTGTCCTGCTTATCATATCCATCCTTCATTACTTGATTTTCAACTGCTGTATCTTCTTCCTCTTCAAGAACTTGGAACTGACTTGGCCTCACTTTTTGATCTTCGCTTTGGAGTTGTTTTGACCCTTTTTTGCCATTTCTACCTTTATGAGCTATTTTGTGAAAGCCATCTGTTTCTTTCATTGTGTTAGGATTGCTTTTGTTCTCTACCTTACTGAGAGGGCAGTCTCTATGAAGGTGCCCGTGTTCATGACATTTTCGACATCTAAAAGGAATATGCTCGTAGTCAACCGTCTGCACCCATTCCTCATCATGAACCTCCAATATGACCTCGTCCGGAAGTGCTCCAGATAGGTCCATCTCTACACAAATCCTGGCAAAGGAGGTATATTTTCCCCTTCTTGTGGCTTCTGAAGTTTTGACATACCTCCCTAATTTATTGCCTATGGCTGTTAGGGATTCTATTTGCCAATAATATAGAGGGAGTGAATAGAGTCTTACCCATATCAGGTCTGAGGTAAAGGTTTCCCGCTCCAGCATGAAGTTCATCAACCACGACCGCATATAGAGTCCTGTTGCTACAAAGAAGTAGGGCCCACCTTCAAACACTCTATCTTTGTCCTCAATGTTTGCAAACACCATAGTGAAAAAACCATTGGATCCTAGATGAAGATCAATGCTTCCTTTAGGCTTCCAGCGGTATCTGATCCATGTTTGTAAAGCCTTTTCGATGGGCCATAGTCCCATGAATTTGCATATGATTGCATAAGTCTGCATGTGCTCCCTGTGGGCCTGCAACTCTGGGCTATTTAAGATTACTCTGGGAGTGATTTTAGCTTTGGGCTTGCACGGTCCCTTTTGTTTCCTATTTGTTGTTCCCTGTTTTTTGTCATTTTCCTCCTTGTCTTTTGTGCCATCATTTTTCTTCTCCTTGTTACTTACTATTTCCTTATCCCTATTTTCTCCTTCTTCCATCAAGTTACCTCTGCCTGAATCTGGAGGTGTCTTGCCCTTGTTGACCACTACCTCTCTGAAGGAGGGAGTGAAGCTCCCTCCTCTGTGACCGTCCATGGAGTAACTCCCATGTAGAAGCCCTCAACCTTAGTCTTCCACAATTCTCGCGCTCCCAAAATATCTCGCTTGAAAAAAAACTTAATAAAATTATTTAACAAAAATCAGCGGCGACGCAGGAAGAAGTAGGCTGCTTCCCACGCACTCTATGATCATGGAGCAACTGAGGCTTCGGAGCTCAATCGCTCAGGCGTCTTCCTCACACACTCCAACCCCTATCTTAATGAGAAAATATGGAGCCACTTTCATTGTCATGCATGAGAACAATTTTCATAGTATACATTAGGGTTACATGCCATATACATTCGAGTTACTTTATGAGAACATTTTCATATAAGTCATCAAGGTCATTGTCATCAAGGTTTGAGTAAAAAAGTGACTGTGTGTTCTTTCATGTCATGGCCACACATGTCACAACACCATCAAGCCACTGTAAGAAGGTTTATTCCATACAAGGCTATGCCTCATTATCATATATCATATTGTCATTTATCATATTGTAGTCAGATAATTGTATTTTCATTCACATAACCCACTATCAGATGCTATGTTATATAGTCAACAACAACATCAATGAAACCAAACTGCTACAATTTGTGTAATAGTGAAACTGTTGATGACACTACCCTTACTGCTAATTTCCTAATAAATAAGCTCCAAAAACAAATGTGCCCAAGGTTCTTGATGCCTCTCACACAAATCAAAGACAATATTTTGACATGGGTCTTGGTCAAAACCTAGATTTAAAAAGTAATTTCATAATACTCCAACCACTGAGATCTGGACTATGCAAAAGATATGTTACAGAAAATATCATCTAGATTGACTCGATGCAATACAAGGTCCCTAAAAATTACAATCGATCATAATATCAATCTAATTTCAAATTTGTCTTACAACCCAATTTCAATTCCTAGCACAACAATTTTCAATTTGACTACAAATTAAAACATTAGCATTACTTGAGTCACTGTTTTAAGGATATAGATTACTAGATAGAGAGAGAAATATGTTGCAAGTGTCACAGGTAAAAGGCATGATCCATGTCTCTAGGATAGATTGAAATACATGTTATAGGTGTAAAATGAGATATAATTCACAAATTTAAAGTGAGATACATTATATAGTTACTGCTGAACATTGTCGAGGTTGAAATTACTTTGTCATATATCATGAAGGTTCCCACAAGTAATGAATATAACTAGCATGCAAAAGGTCATTCTCACACTTTACCATAGAGATGTAAGAATGTGAGTTACAGAGTAATGCAAGTTTCTTCCTCACTTTCAAAAGGATATGCAAGAATCAAAACTGCCATAGAGAAAGACTTGGAGTATCAATGAATTAGAGATGATTCACTTCTAGTTAACAATTGTGTTCAAATCTTCTTGTCAATAGCACACTGAAATGTAGATTGATGAAAAGAAAACTAGGATTTGCATGCTTTACAGAGATTCTTATGACTTACATGGATCCTTTGTCAAAACACTTAGAAGTAATGTGAGAAGCATTTCTTATGATGTTCTATGAAGTGTTTTTAGCATATCCATATATAGCAAAGAGAATCTCTAGTTGAGCCCGAGAGAAAACAAGTGAATACCCAAAGAAAATGATCTTAAATTGTTCTTGTGTTTGATAAGCTTACAAAGTCGATTCACACCCGTAAAACAAAAGAACCCTAGAAAAAAAACCCTTTTCAAATTAATCAGAGGTATCCCATCGAAACCCTTCTTAAACTAGCTGTAGAGATGATGAGCATTCAAATTGTACACCTTAGAAGAGTAATGATCCTCCTTTTATATTGATCGATGGGACTTTTAGGATGACCAACTAATCCTTAATAGGAGGGAAAAATTCATTTTTGAATTTGAAATTTTAATTAATTTGGGGTAAAAAATTCAACAATGCCACATCATCGCCATGGGGTTTTTGGAACACTAGCTAGGCCATTTTAATTTGACTGGGAAAAAATCTTAAATCATGAGGACCCAAGAAAATCTCGACATATCAACAAAATGAACATGATGAGGATAATCCAATGGTGATGGTCTCCAAGGAAGCTCATTGATTTGTTGCTTCAAAAAATCCAACAAATGCAAGAATGTGCTCATCATCTAGGGAATCCAAACCCTAGAGCTAGGTTTTCACCAATGCATCATCTCATCTATGATAACCAGTGTATCAAGGACATCAATCACAACATCTTACACCTTCTTCTGTTTTGACATAAATGACAACATACTCAATAGTCTCCCCACAATCTCTCTGTTTTTCATTAATGTCAACACATCGATCATAACTTGGCATGTTGCATCAGCTCCCTTTGACTTCATGCTTATTTTATTTATTTATTTCCAATATTCTCTCCCCTTTGACATTAATGGTAAAGGGTGACTAATATTTTATTTTTACATGATTCCCCTTGGCAATGAACTTTCTTGTTGCATCATCTCTCTCTTTCTTGTTGCATCATATGTTTTATTACATAGGCTCCCCTGACAATGTGCTTTCCTATTGCATCAGTTCTCTCATTACACATGCTCCCCCTAACAATGTGCATTACTGCTACATCATCTCCTTATATGTGACTTTTGGTTGCATTATCTCTTCCATTCCATAGACTACCCCTGATAGTGCATTCTCTTGTGGTATCCTATGATCCTGTGATGTATCTCCCGTTGTCTCCATACTTCCAATCTTCCAATTGTGTGAGAATTCATTATGAAAATTTTTTTCTCTGCGAGAACTTGGTGGTCTTCTCTTCCTTCCTAATGAATGTCCTTCCTTTCTGGTTCTATGGGGTTCACATGAATTTGCTTCTATAATCTCAAGAAAAATGGCCAAAGTTGTGACATAAGCAACACTCAACATTTTGTCTAAACAATGGAGCAAAGGTGTTATAGATTCTATTGTCATAGGCATATGGGACTCTTTCTATCCTTCTTATAAAATTGTTTCTAGGGCTATGATGAAACCCACTGTCAATACTCTTTCTATATTCCCTGAACTCTCTAGCTCTATGTCCATAGTTAGAACATGCATAGGAGTAACCATAAAATGTACTTTCATACCTGGGTGTATAGGGTGACGATCTCCTAAAGGTGCCTTGCCCTTGAGAATATTCAAGGCTATGTTATTCTTTACTTCCAAATTCTCTTCTATGATTTGGTGTCTTGAATGTATCATTTTGACTTCTTGAGGTATTGACCTTCGAAATCTTGGTGTTGGTTGACTTGTGAAAACCTTTGACTTTGGGCTTCTCTTTATCTTTGGTTTGAGACTTCTTTTGATGAGGCTTATTTTCTTCTTTGACATATGGTTTGTCTTCATCTTTGGAGTGAGGCTTCTCTTCATGAGGCTTGTTTCCATCTTCATCATGTGACATCACTTCTTCTTTGACATCTTCATCCTTGCAGCAGGAGGACTCACAAACATATCCAATACCTTTCTTGATAAGTGGTGATATTTGGAAATCTATAATATCATCCAAGAACTATGAGCTCCTAAATTTTTGACTTATCTTGTCCACTTCTACTCTCAAGGTGATGATTTCTTGTTAATGTTTCATGTAATCTTCTTACTGAAGATTCATTTGACTTATTAATAATTCCTCAATCCTTTTGGCTTCTTCAAGTTTCCTCTTCAAGGAGGTGACTTGTTTGCCAAGTTCTTTATCCTGCTTGTTCTACTTGTTTTACTTTTAATTTCCTTGAGCTAGTTTTTCAAGTTGTTTTTCTTGTTCTTTTCCTCTTGTAGCATGCTTTCAAGGTGATCCAATTCCTTCTTTTATTCATCAAGATCACGATCCTTTTCAAGTGTTTGTTTTTTATTAATTTTATCTTGAAGCTAGGTGCTTTCAACTATGGACCAACTCCAGTTATCGTAGTACCTCTCCTTCTCCTTCTACAGTTTTTCATTATCTACACAAAGACTACTATAATTTCCTTTGATAAAATCCCTACCCCATTCCAATTTTAAAATGTTTTCTTTGAGGGATTCAACATCTTCAGGATCAACAGTCATATTCTTTTCAATTATAATTTCCACCAATAAACTATAAATGTTACAGATCTTCCTTTAAGTGTTTAAGCTTCCAATGGAGGACCCGCTTTGATGCCAATTGTTGGAAACACTGAGAGGGGGGTGAATCAATATTTCCCTTAATTTTCACAATTGGTTAGTCAATGCATTAACAAAAAAAAACATCACATCAACGAAAATACACATAATATGTAATCTCAACCAAGTGTTTTGTTATGTATGATGTACATACAAATTTACTAGATGAATCTATGAGGAAGTACAAGACTCACCAAGGGTTTTACTAGCAATGTTGGAAGGAAGAAAATTCTCCCTTAATGGGTTTGGGCTCATGTACTAGGGATAATGGTCCAACTACAATCAATTTCACCTCTACTGTTGCACTTCACTGCCATTGTTGTCCACTGCTACCACCACTTCTTCCACTGCTGCCCATTGCTTATCTACTCTCACTGTCACTGCTTCCAATTTTTGTCCATTGCACTACTACCACTGTCTACTCATATTTCCACTGCTACCTTTGCTAATACTACTATACCACTATCCACCACTACTAATTCTACTACTGCAACAACTACTGCCATTGTTGAAACTATTGGCACTTTTATGATATCATTGTTTACTCTCATTACTATTGTTGCATCATTGTTAAAGAGATATCATCATAGAGGAGATGTCATAACATGATTTTCATAGAAATATTGCATCACTGTCACAATTACACAAGCTTACTGTCATATTTCACCAACCAACAATTATGCATTGTCTTCAATCAACAAAATAGCCAAATGGATCCCCTCACTGTAGAAAGCATATTGAAGTTTACTCTACTGTCATCAAGGTTGTACAATATTGTCAAGAATGTGATATCAATAGCATAGTCCTCCTTATATTCACTACACATGGACCTTTTTTTCATCATTATACATATTAGCTTAGTACTCAAACATATTACTGAACAATACTCTTAAGACAATCATGTTCAAGGAACAATCTTGCAAATACTGCTACCACCAAGTTCACGGTCATATCACTGTCATAATAGTTGATTGTCATTATTGTCAAATAAGTAGATTCAAATCATACATTAGAATGTATATATCAGTCACATATCAAATGTATGGTAATATATGTCATTGTCACATTAAGGATTATATTCGTCACACATCTGTCATGTTGTTTCATAGGATCATATCATTTTTTAGGTTACTTCCACCACACATTTGTCATGTCTATAACACACACCTAGGATCATTGTCATAGTGGCATTGTCATGTTAAATGGGAACCACTGTTATTTTCATGCATCAAAACAATGTTGCATAGTATACATCAGGGTTACATGCTATATACATTCAAGTCACTATATGAGAACATTGTCATAAAAGTCATCAAGGTCATTGTCATCAAGGTTCAAGTAACAAGGTCACTGTGTGTTCTTTCATGTCATGTACACACATGCCACAACATCATCAAGTCATTTTCACAAGGTTTATGTCATACAAGGTTATGCCTCACTATCATACATCATTATTGTCATATATCACACTGTCCTCAGATAATTTTATTGCCATTCACATACGCCATTATTATATGTTAATGCTAAACAAGCAACAACAACATCAATGAAAACCAAACTACTACAATTGATATAATAGTGAAATTATTCATGAAATGACCCTTACTAGTGAGCTCCTAATAAATAAGCTCCACAAATAATGTTCCCAAGGTTCTTAATGCCTCTCACGTAGATAAAATAAAAATCACTGCCACAGGTCTTGGTCAAAACCCAGATTTCAAAAACAATGTCATAATACTCCAACCACAGAGATATGGACTATGCAAAAGATGTGCTACATAAAAGATTATCTAGATTGATTCCTCGATGCACTACAAGGTCCCTAAAAATTCCAATTGGTCATAACCTCAATGTAATTTTATATTTGTCGTACAACCTAGCTTCAACCCATAACACAATAGTTTTCAATTTGACTGCAAATTAAAACTTTTTCACGGTTTGAGTCACTGTCTCAAGGACACATAGATTACTATATAGAGAAAGATATACATTTCAAGTTTCATAGGTGAAATTAATGATCCACATCACATGTATAGATTGAATTCCATGTTACAGATGTAAAGTGAGATCTAAGTCACAAATTTAAAGTGAGATACATTATAGGGTTACTATTGAACATTTTCCAGGTTGAAATTACTTTTTCATATATCATAAAGGTTCCCACAAGTAATGAATATAACTACCATGCAAAAGGTTGTTGTCACATGTTACCACAAAGCTGTTGAAATGCGAGTTACAGAGTAATGCAGTTTGCTTCCTCACTTTCACAAGGATACACAGGGATTAAAACTTCCATAAAACAAAACTCAAAGATATGAATGAATTAGAGATGATGCACTTCCAAATTAATTGTGTTCCAATCCTCTTATTAACATCCCAATGAAATTTAGATTGATGAAAAAGAAAATCAAGCTTTGTGGATATGCCTACACCTTACAGGGATCTTGTGTCAAAAGACTGAGAAGTAATGTGAGAAGCATGTCATATGATGTGTTATGAAATGTTTAGAGCGTAGCCATACAAAACGAAGAGGATCTCCAATCGAGCCCCCGAAAAGACAAGCGAGTACCCAAATAAAATGATCCCAAACTATTCTTATGTTTGACGTGCTTACAGAATTGAGTCCCACCTGTAAAACAAAAAGAGCCCAGTGAAAAAACCCTTTTCAAATTAATCATATATATCCCATTGAAACCCTTCTTAGACTAGCCACTAATACGATGAGCATTCAAGTTGCACACCTTAGAAGAGGAATGAGCCTCCTTTTATATTGATCGATGGGACTTTAGGATGACCAGCTGACCCTCAATAGGAGGGAAACAATCATTTTTTAGTTTGAAATTTAAATTAATTTGGAGTTAAAAATTCAACAATGCCACATCGTCACAATGGGGTTTTTGGACCACTGGTTGTGGAATTTGACTTTGACTTGGAAAAAATCTCAAACTCTGAGGACCCATGAAACATTCCACATATCAATAAAATTAGCATGATGAGGAAAATCAATTGGTGAGGCTCTCTAAGGAAAACTCAACAATCTTCTACTTCAAAAACTCCAACAAATGTGGGGGTGTGCTCATTGTCCAGGGAATCCAAACCCTAGAGCTATGGTTTCACTAATGTATCATCTCATATATGACAGCTAACATACTGAGGACATTAATGACGACATCCTACATCTGCGCCCACTTTGACATCAATGAAAACATACTCAACAATCATGGGTTATTTCTAATTTTCCTAGGCATTGTTGATCACTTTCCCTATCAAAGGAAAATGGCCAATATTAAGAGAAAATCTTGTGGGGAACGATAAATACTCTCCTAATTTTTATAGAGTTGGTATTTCTCTCTTGATTGGGCAAATATTCTTCTTCTAAACTCAATTGAATGCAATGGGTGAGTGAAAAATATTAAATCCCAATAAATGTTTCATTAAAGATCTCATATAGCATATTTACTAGTATAATATGTCATCACATTCATAGAAAGAAAAATCAATAAATATGACTGCAAATGTTTTTATCTAAAGGAATTGCATGTGAAAATTAAAAATGCCCTTCTCATGGAAATTGTATAAATAATTGTATTTATATCATAATACTTTTTAAAACTAAAGTAAATTATATTGTGATAAGATTGGCTTCCAATATAAAATTAGCTAAAACACACCATGTTATTGAGCAAGACGAAAGGAAGCATACCATATTTATAGAGAAACTAAGATGATATTTCCATTTAAACTCATGGAATGAAATAAGTTACACACTTGCAATATTAATTTTAAAACCCAAATTCAAAATATCACACTAGCTATGAATTCATGAGAGTTCTCTATGGAACCTCAAATACAAATATTAAAAAAGAGTTCATATTGTTTAGAAAATTAAAATGCATTTGTCCAAAATGGAATGAATCAGTCTCCCATGTACCATGTATTTGAAAAGAAACAAAATATTTAGAAACATATATCAGAAGACTCAACTAGGAGGTTACTTTACATACTATGTTGAAAGGGGGTTCTCTCTCTTTTTAAATGTTCTTTCATCATTTTTATAATAATCATTTCTTCATCTATTTGTAAATGCTTCATAGTTACGTATTTTTCCCTTTTGTGCTAACTAAATTATCTCCCTTTGGCATATATAAACTTTATTACTATATTATCAAAGAAAGGCCTACTTTAAACATTTGAAAATTAGTTTAAGTTAGTTATATTAAAAAAGTAACTTGTTTCCAAGTCATAAATGGCCATTAATGTAATTTAATTTGTTTGGTGTGATAGATGACATTTCAGCCATGAAACCATCTCCAATTTTTTCTTCGCATCACTAACTTTACAACGAGCTCCCATTTTCCCAATTTAAACATTGAGAACCTAAGTTATGGCTTTTATAAGTTAGTGACTCAGAAGGCATTAATTTGCTCCACATAAATCTTGGCGTTTTATTTATAAATCCACCACCATTTATTTTGAGTGCATTATGGGAGGGAATTTGTAAAACTTTATAAGGAAATAGGATCCCCATATTATTTGTTTATGGAGTAGAAAGAACCATGGATTCTTCTGTAGCTTGTGTATAGTGTAAAATTTTGGTCACCACCTCAACACCTAGTCATCATGCTAAGTCATCTATGTCCAACCAGTACCTTCAGATTTTCACCCAAACATATTTCCATGTGTCACTAGGATGTGTCCTAAATAAAATTAGGGAAAAACTTAGGATATGAGAATGCATGAAAATATTCAAAGAATGACTAGTTAGTTAGGTAGTAAAAGTGAAAGTAGAAGTGAAAAAAAAATGAAGTAAATAGAGTAATGTACAATGAGAAGTAAAAATAGGAATTAGAGTAATGTGGGAGAAGTAATGGATAAATGGATAATTAATGAAGATATAATGAATAGGATGTGTTTAAGATATATAGATGGGTTTGTGGACCAAATTGATAATATCTCAAGCATGAACTCCATTTTTTATTTCATGAAGTGTTGGATGAAGCTGACACATAGGGATATGCAATGAGATAATGATTGCAAAAAGCTTCCTTCTTTTTTAGTATCCTTTTAAAAGGATAAACCATCCCCATTGACCTTGTGTGAGGAAGCATTGCAACATTTAAATTGAATTTTGATTATTAATGACTCGTTAAGTTTTCATGATCAATAAGCCAAGGTAATTATTCACTTTCAAGAATTCAAAATTTTATCTCCATATCGATGTATTTAACTTCAAATATATTTAAAGTAAAATCACTCTAGTTGATTGGTGACATTAAAAAATATCAAAATTTGGTTCCAACTACAATATAGTGACCCCCTATAAGTTGTTAAGAGCTCCAGAAATAGACCAAATTCCTTCTGCATTTAGGATATCGATTCACCCCAAACCATTGTCTCATTCCAATAAATGATTATTAGGTAAACTTTATTGAAAGAAAAATATTATTTACATGAGGAAAAGAAATATACCTTCCCTAACCTACCTGGAGATAAGGGCCACTCTTAAGTATATGTAGACTTCTAATGGATCCATGTACATAACCACCTCATTTGTTTGCTCACATTCATGGTTGAAATTATTTTCTTTATGGAAATGTTCCAAAGAAATACTTTCATCATGTAATGACAATAGTGCATTGTTACAAAAATAAAATTCTACTGAGAATCAATGGAGGATCATATGGATAACTTCTATTTTTTTCATTAACATATACCATTCATCCCTATCGTTGAAAATTCTCTTATTATTATTATTATTCTAGGAAGGCATCTTCTTCTTTTGAATTTACTCTTGATGAGAATTCAAGAGGTTGAAAATTTGATGTAACATGACAAGTCTTTCTCATCTCATGTTAGCATCCCTCTTGTGGCTTCATACAAACCAATTGTGGCCATTGAGAATCTATTGTATCATCTTCTCAATGTTCATATGCATTTAGTTAAGGTACATCATATTCATCCTTGAAATCATTTTCAATATTACTCTCCAGCTTAACATATGAGAAATTAGAATTTCCCTCCCATGGAGCATGTGGACAATGGCATTCTTCTTGACTTAAGACATTAGGGTATTCACTTTTATCTTTAAGGACATCATATAAGAGAAACTTTCACATATTTTATCAAATTTCTCTTGTAAACCTTTTCTCGATGTTCCAGAACAATATTGGAAATTTTAGGAGATCAAAACCACTTTCGTGAATTTTTTCTTCAATGACTTGAGCTTGTTGCATTAATCCTTCCCAACTGCACTCTCCCTCTTGCTTCAATAAAAATATTATATTGTTAGGTAAATAATTTTCATAAAATATAAAAATGATTAAATCATATGGAAACATATCTTGACTAATCTCATAAAGGACTTTCATAAATCTAATAATGAAAATTTTAGTTGTCTCTTCCTCATTCATCTGAATTTCAAACAAATTAAAGAAAAGAGAGGTGTGTCTTTCCTTGAGAAATATTTCTTAACAAACAGTTTTTTTAATACATCTCAACTAGTGATGCTTCCAAAAAGTTATGAAGTAAATCATTCATGAGAATTTCCTTGTATAGTTTGGTTTATCAATTAGTAAGCACCAGCATCTTCGACCACATTATAAATATCACAAATACTATCACACTTAACCATTTTTTTGTAACATTTGAAGTATATCCAAACAACATGGGAACCTTCTCTAAGAAAATATTTGGCAAGGGTTAAACTTCTCCTTATAAATTTAGAGGACTTCTATACAATCATTTCTTTCTTCGAGAATCTTCTCCCTTCACTATATCTTGAAGGTCTTTTGTTGGACTCAGTGGAGAAGAAAAAATATAATTGCACCATGAAAGACAATATTTGGTGGAGTCTTGAATATATGTACTTGTCATTATGCAATATTTTTAGTGAAGTTGTTAGGTCATGTTTCTTTAAAATATAAAGTTTTAGTAATGGAGTTGTTAGCCCTGAGGTGCAGTGCTGCTAGTTTGAAGACTAAAGGAAGAAGATGGTCTACTTTACTACCCTGGAAAGGGCCCCACACGGGCCATCACTCCACTTTCCCCACTCTTCTGCTTACATTCTATTCTGCTCATATCTTAACCCAACCCTCACTTCATAACGAAACCCTCTTCTGCCTTAGCCTTAAATAAATTAACCCAAAACTCCAGAAAAATCTTACTTTTCCATCATACGCACCCTCCGTGCATTACTCGAGGACATCTCGTACTCCGTGTCCCTCTGCTGTCGATCTCCCTACCGATCTAACAACCCACATTTCACCCAATCGATGAGACATGCTTGATCGATCTCCGCCATTAGATCACTCCTGCTAGATCTAACGACTATCACTCTTATCGCGCGGGCAACTAGTGAGAGGAGTACTTGCCCGATAAAGGTAGTTTTCTCTCTCCTCCCTTGCTACGTGGCATGCAGTGAGTGGAATTGGGAGGAATCCACCCTTACCGCTTATCGCCTGATGAGCATCCGATAGAAATCATAACCACACAAACAAAACCACCCCCGGGGCGCTATCGTCCAAGCACCTCCTGTACTCGATAATCATCTGATCTGGCCACCGAGATCCAATGGGTCAGACCTTTTCCACTCCCACCAAAGATTGCAAGCCTCATGCAATCAATGTCCTTTGTCCATTTATTCTGATCTAATGGCCCTCATCCATGACTGCTCCTGCTTTTCCTTCGCCACCCTGCCATTACTATGTCCATCCAATTTAATTCATGCAATCGCTACCTGCTTGTCCTACACCACCTTGCCATTGCACTGTTCTTCCTATTTAGCATGTCCAACCACCCATGCAGCTCGTACTTGACTTCCTATCAGTTACCCGAGGAGGAAGGTGGTTGACTCTATCAGTATCGTGACAGTCAGGCCGTTGAATGGAAATACCAGAAAGCATGGCCGAAAGAGGAAGGACACATGCAATCAAGTATAAATAAATAGTCACGGAGCCTCACTGGCACGATCAAACCAACTATCTAATAGGGCAGCGTTGTACCATATTAATTTCCATTTTCGTGATGGAAGGAGAATTGTGTCCTCATACGCAATCAGGTAGTTAAAGCCAAAGGGGTTAGGTTAGGACAACTGGAGTTGGAGACTGCAGAGACTCTGCCACTCAAGCTTCTCATCTTCATTCATCAGTAATACAAGCTTCTTTTGTTGTTATATGTTAAATATCCCAAATTCTCTTCTGTTCTAAGCTTGCACTTGAATAGGCCATTTAGGTTTCTTTTGTGTCAAATGCCAGACAACTGTCATCTTATCTTTGTGTTGATGTATTAGACTTGCAAGTCTCATTTACTTTTTGTAGCTGGCCATCATATGGTTATGTATGTATCTGCTGGTGTGATTAGTATTCTCCATTCACTCACTTAACCTATAAACTATTAAGCATTAGTGATCTAAAGCCTTGTAGGTTGAGGGTGTTCATGCATGTCTTGAGTAATAACAGAGTCAAACTGGTTATCTGGCTTGATCTAGACCATTATTTATTCCAATAGTTTAGACAACAATATTGAAGATTATATGTTACCAGGCATCTCTGAGCTGCAACCTAGGAGAGTTTCTTGGAGTGATAACAGGATTCACAATGGATTTCATCCCCTAAAATCTTGCATTTGAGGAAGGTGTTCCTAAATTGTAAAAGGTTTAGAATTTCAGTAAACTTGAAGAAGTCACACTTCGCTCTTGAAGAAGGAAAACTTTTAGGGCATACGGTTTCTACCGCAGGTGTCAAAGTTGATCCAGAAAGAGTTCAAGCAATATAGACATTGTCCATCCCAAGGTCAAAAAGGGACATTCAATCCTTTTTGGGTAGAATTAACTTCGCGAGGAGGTTTATTCCAAACTTTGCAGACCTAGCGAAGCACATGACTTCCATGCTAAAAGAGGGGTTAGAGATAAAATGGATAGAGGCTGCAAGAAGATCTTTCGAAGCCATCAAAAGAGCTATCATGGAAGCTCCCACTTTAATCAACCTAGACTACACCAAGGAGTTTTATATATTCTCTTTTGCCTCTTATGATACACTTGTAGCAGTATTGTTGTAGAAAAAAGGTGAATATGTAGAGCACCTAGTGGCCTTCTTTAGCAAAACATTGAGGGATGCTAAATTAAGGTATGACCTTATTGAAAAATAGGCATATGTGCTTATAAAGTCCTTAAAGGCATTAAAAATTTACATTTTTCACTCCAAGGTGGTTGCCTACGTGCCTTCAGCTTCAGTAAAGGATTTCCTAACCTAGCCAGATGTTGATGGAAGAAGAGCCAAATGGATTTCAAAACTCATAGAATTCGATATAGAGGTGAAGCCCACCAAGCTTGTCAAAGGCCAAGGCTTGGCTAAGCTTATGGACGAGGAAAATTGCAGTTTATTGGACATAAATTGCATGAGCTTAAATTCATATGGGGAACAAACAGAGGAAGCAATAGGAAAGCACGAACAAAACCAGTATTTGGCTAAGAATTTGGCCACTTGTGAGTGGTATTCCAGTATAGTTCATTTCTTATTGAAGCTAGAAGTCCCTCCAGGGCTTAGCTTGGGTTAGGCCATGACCATTAAGCTCAGATCAGCTAAGTTTTGTATTAATAAGAACTTGCTTTATTGGAGAGACCCATCTGGAATCCTCTTGAGATGTCTAGACAAAGAACAATCTGTGGAAGTTATCATCTGTGGAGGGAATCATTATTGGAAAACCATAGCCCACATGATCCTGAGGGCTAGGTATTATTGGCCTACTCTGTTCTCTAATGTGTTTTCATCTGTGAAATCTTGTGACAAATGCAGAGGTTTATAGGAAGACAACAGCTGAAATCTCTGCCCTTGAAGCCTAGCACACCAATGGTCCCTTCTAGCAGTGTGCTTTAGATTTCATAGGGGAGATTAATCCACATTCCAGTGGCCAAAATAGGTGGATTTTAGTAGCCACTAACTATTTTACCAAATGGATTGAAGCTATAGCCACTAAAAAGGTTGATCACCAGGTTGTCATGAAGTTCCTGATCGAGAATATTTTCACTAGATTTGGCTGCCCAACTAAGCTAGTCATGGATAATGCAGGAGCTTTCAGAGTGAAGGAATTGGTGGACATGTGTGAATCAATGGGAATTCAATTAATGCATTCTACCTCATACTATCCTCAAGGAAATGGCTTGGCAAAATCGTCAAATAAGAGCCTAGTAAGACTAATCAAAAAACTGTTGGAGGACAACAAAAGGAGTTTGGATTTCAAGCTGAAATTTGCACTGTGACCTAATAGAGTTACCACCAAGAAATCCATAGGGAACTCTCCATTCAATATGGTGTATGGTACTGAAGCTATTTTTCCTATCCAATTGACCCAGGCTATGGCCAAGTTCTTGCAAGAGGAGCTGGATGAAGGAGATGACATGGCAAGGAAGATGAGTGACTTGGTTGAAGTCTAGCAGATCAGGGAACAACTAATTGAGAAGTCACCAATGCATCAAAATAAGATCAAGGAAGTCTTTGATAAAAAGGCAAAGATGGACAGTTTTCAGGTTGGTAACTGCGTCCTCAAGTGGGACGCGTTCAAGGAAAAGAAGGGTAATCATGGAAAATTCGACGCCTTGTCGACATGACCTTTTGTCATTACTCAGGCTCACACAAAAAAACACCTTCGTCCTTCACAATCTGGAGGGGGGAAGTGTTTTCGATGGCCCAATCAATGGGCATTTTCTTAAGCTTTATTTTTTCTAAGGTTGTAAAGGCCTTAGCATTCTAAATATGTTTTTGTCTCAGATTTTATTTTTATGCAAAATTGACTCCATGCCCAATGGAACACTAGGAGGAGGATTTGATTTTGGTTTTACTGGAAAGGCAGTTGTCTAAATTTCTTGAAACCTCATAAGGAGGCTTTCATCCCCAGAAGGAGCCAGTTTTAGCCCTGAGGTGCAGTGCTCCTAGTTTGAAAACTAAAGGAAGAAGATGGTCTACTTTGCTGCCCTGGAAAGGGCCCACACGGGCCATCACTCTGTTAGCACTTGAAATTTCACCTCAGGTTGAGACAGGTAAACCTCAAGGCTACATCAAATCATTTAGCCTCGTAGCTAGCCCTACGGGGCAGGAGAAGGCTCTCTCTGGTCAATCTCAGTAAAATCTTCAATGGATGAGATGACCAATAGGGTAACACTAATTTTAGGCTAGTAAACTGTCAAAAGGGTTGATTTGGGGTTTTTAGGGTTTTTGGTGGCAAATTGAGGGGATGGCAATTTTGGGTGCGAGGATTGGACACAGTTTCTGCAGGGGGTTCTTTGGGGCGAGGTAGGAGACAGTATTGATGCCTTTGATTGAGGTGGATGATTAGGAATGTCAGGTGAGGAGTTAAGGAGAGAAAACAATAACTTTGAATTCTCCTTAAACAGTAGAAAACATTGAAATTAAACAAACTTAAAATCAGAGCATGGCAAACATGAATTCTTACTTTAACACTTCATTTGTTTAATGTGCAGAAGTAAAGAAAGGAAATGAATCACATAAAAAAACTTACAAGAACATTGAGAAACACACCATCAACACATGATTCCACAAGAATCCCAAAGAGGACTGCAAAACCCTGGTCTTCCTTAGCCAAAAATTGCAGAGATACAGTGAAATAATACAATGATAGCTTCTCCCTCAAGAGTCCAACCATGAAATTCAGCAAGAAAGTACATAATGTAGATGATATAACCTCTTTTCCTGCCTCCATGGGTCGAGCTCACTATCCTAGGAGCTGTTTCAACCACTTCTAAACTAAGCACTACAAACTAGGCAGTCAAAACAACTTGCCTCTATAAACTTGGAAACCAATTCATTCATTTAATT
>APFE030609352.1:11051-78907 GCA_000404065.3 Pinus taeda | reverse complement strand
GGCTATGATCGAGTGGATGGTGCAAATATCACATCATAGTCTATACCTTCCTTCTGGGAGAAACCACGAGCAACAAAACGAGCCTTATACTTTTTTGTACTTTCATTTGTTGCATGCTTTATCTTGTAAAGCCATTTAGAAGTGACAATTGTCTTGTCCTGGGGTCTAGGAACTACTTCCCAGACATCATTCCCCATAATAGACTCATATTATTTGGTCATAGCATCCTTCCATACTTGATGATTGACGGCATTTGAGAATGATGAAGGCTTATTTTGTATGATTGTGCTCATGATGGTCAGGTATCCCTGATACCTGTTAGGTTTCTTACTTTGACAGAAGGTTCCTCAGGATGCATCATGTCCTTCAGCATCATCAAGTATCCCCCTAAGCCATGAAGGCCTCTTCCTAGAAGAGGAAGTCTCATGTGGAGGAGGATCAATTGGATCCATGGGTTCTTCTACATTAGGCATTAATTCATCATCCTTTTCTTTCGGTTCTCTAGTGTCAGCTTCTTGAGAGCTCCTCAAAGTCGGAAGATTATTCACCTTGCTGAGAGCCATATCTTCGTCAAAGGTGACATCATGACTAATTACGACTTCCCTTTGACCAGCTACATAAATTCTATAGCCCTTAGTATTTTCACCATAGCCCACAAAAATTCCCTTCTTTCCAGATGCACCCAATTTATTTCTTTTCTCTTTCGATACATGAAAATATATAGGGCTTCCAAAAATTCTAAAAATGAGAAACATCAGATTTCTCACCGGTGAAATTTTCTTCAGGAGTCTTGGAACCCAATGCTTGATGAGGGCATATTTGGCGGTGTTTGTAATTTCAGCCCATAGAAACTTCGGAATTCTTTGATCATGTAGCATGGCTCGGATAGCTTCCACAATAGTACGGTTCTTCCTTCCCGCCACACCATTCTGCTCAGAAGTATGTGGTGTAGTAATATCCCTCTTAATGCCAGCCTCAGATATGCCTGAGTGAACCAATTGTAATATATCGGAGGTCTTTCTTTGGCTTGAGGGGAATGGTCCCCTTTTGAGCTTTCCTTCGGCACATCTCGGACATACACCTTCTTTCGCTACTTGGAATTCGAGCATCCCCGTCAGCATTTGTTTTACACCGAGTATAGCTTTATAATGAAGGGGGGCAAGCCTCCAATCCCAACGTTCGGACTGAGGAGATATGTCATAAGACATGACAACTAGCGGACTTCCATCGACCCGATATAATGACCCAAGAGTAAAGACATCTTTAACATTATTTTTCCATATACGTACCTTGCCATTGCTGAAGGTTACCTTGTAGCTTTTGTCTTCCATTGCCGAGATGGACACTAGGTTCCCTTTTTTTTAGGTCAGGTGCATTTAATACATCCTAGACTTTCTAGCCTTCTTGAATGGTTGTCCTCTTCCTCGATCCCCGGCTCTCCTCTTACCTTTGCTGTTGAATTTGTCATTCATTTGATTACCATGAGAGGGATTTTGACCATTGTCACGGTGAGAGTCCTTTCTATCAGGGCATTCCCTTACATAGTGACTTGCTTTATTGCAAATGAAACATCATCCTTTTCTTCCACCCTTAGATCCAGCCTTTCCTTTTGATTTAGACCCATAATTATTTCTTCTCTTAGCATGAGAAGAAAAAGCAGTAAGAGGACCTTTAGGCATGGGCATTTCTTGCTCTTCTACCCTTGTTTCTTCTTGAATGCATCTAGCCATTAATTCCTCGAAACCAGGAATTACCTTATAGTTTTGAAGAGTAGCCCTGAACACGTACCATTTGGATGGTAATCCTCCAAGAGTCGTGAGTACCATTCCCCTGTCAGTGATAGCCTCCCCAATATATAGGAGATCGTTCCTGATTTCGGTGATCCTTAAGAAGTATGCTTGCATAGTCTCATCTTTACCCTTCTTAATTTCCTTCAGCTTATTTTTAAGAAACAAAACTTGATTTGCATCATTAACTTTAAATAAACTCACCAATCTATCGTAGATTTCCTTGGAGGTGTCTAGATCAAAGATATAGGCCACCAACCGCTTGTCGATAGAGTCCCGGATGATCTTCTTCGCTTTAATTTCTCTGCTCTTCCATTTGTTCCTGGCAGCAGGAGGTGCATTTGATGGAGGCTCAACAATATTGCCTCTCACGTAACCCAACACTCCTTGATCCTCCAGGGTTAGATCGATATACATCTTCCATCCGTGATAGTCAGCTTTCTCATGGAGCTTGTCTTCGGCAAGAAAGAGTGTTGAGGACCCCATAGTTCTCTCAGGATAGCCTTGCCAATCTTCTCTCCGGTGATTGCTCTTGCTCTTGCTCTTGCTCTTGCTCGGGCTTTGTCTTCACCTTAGCTCTGATACCATGTTAATTTATGGTATGTTCTATGCTTATAACATTTTACTTCTTTTTCTTATTATATTCCACAAATTAGCAATCACATGTACATAAAGTAAAGTGCAAATAGAACATTAAACGATCGACAGAAAACAAACCAAGAGAAGAGACACAAGATGTGGCAGCTAGCCAGGGAAACACCCCAAAATGTGTGGGGATACCTTTTGATCAAATCTTCTTTTATCTTCAATAATTCAGCAGAGAGAAATAGTACAATAAATCTGATTCATATCAGCAGTAGCAAACCCTAGATTAGCAGCATCAGCATTAGTGGCTTCATTATCAAACTAGGGCAGACGATATCTCACAAACCGACCGTCAGATTGACTTCATTCCACCACAAAAAGTTGCGGCTTCTAGAAGAGGTTCAGATGAACCTACAGTGCAATTCAGATGAGGAGATCTTCTAGGCCACGCAGGTCAATCTTTACTTCTGTAGTTGCAGCTTCAGTTTCAACAGTTTTTGGCTTCAAACTAGGGCAGTCGATATCTTGCAAACCGTTCATCGGATTGACTTCATTCCACCACCAAAATTTGCGGCTTTCAGAGGAGGTTCAGATGATGCTATATCGCAGTTCCAAAGAGGAGATATTATAGGCCATGAAGGTAAATCTTTACTTCTGCAGTTGCAGCTTCAGTTTCAGCAATTTCCCGCTTCAAATGTGTGAGAGAGAGACCCATTTCTGCGCAGTAGAGAAGAGACTCATTTCTGTGCAGTAGGGAGAGAGAGAGATGCGATGATATGAGTGAGTGAAAATGAGGAAAAGTCCTCTTATATTTATACACAACATTGGTGTTTGAATAGATGCGACTGTTGGGCTTCTGAGCCAACATGAGTTGTAGGTCGGCTTGATAATAATTCCATAATCAAAATAAATTCATATCTCCATGAATACTTATCGGAATCGGATGATATTTATATCAATCCTACACCTCTCGACGAGAGGAATCTAATAAAAATATTATCATCCATGAATAATATGACCCACGTGAAGTTTTTCCCTGGTTGCCAATTTTAACACACCTCAACTTGGACTCCATGATCAGAGGTACCACCTAGGCCATTCCATCCATTCATTTTCCTTTACTGCGAGAGAAAATAGCATTAGTTTCTTCATTACATATTTGGCAATTAGGACATTACTTAATCTGCAAGTGTGAGTTAGATAAATGATGCTTGAATTCTTGAGTTGTGAATTTGATAGCTAGATGGTTGATTGCAATTAGTGTAGCTTGACTTTCTGTAGTTATCATAATTCTTGTGTTCTCTCATGGATTGATTCAGTAGCCTTTACAAGTTGACAACATTTGCAAGTTAGATTTGAACAACATTTACTTTTTCTGCACTAGGACTAGCTTTTGAATAATGCTTTCAGTAGTTAATCTCCCCTAGTTCAATAGAAGTGTTAGGGCTCCAGGAAACTCTCCTAGGTTGTAGCTCGAAGATGCTTGGTAACATATAAATTAAACTATTTTTGCAGAAGTTTATTGGAAGGGATGATGGTTTAGTTCAATCCAAATAACCACTTCTACTCTGTTTTCACTCCAAACATGCATGAATACCCTCAAACTACAAGGCTTTAGACCACCAATGCTCAACAATTTGGGAACTAGGTGAATATGGAGAATAATGACCACACCAGCAGATACACACAACCATGTGATGGTCGGCTACAACCAGTAAAGAAACTTGTAGATCTAATCTATCAATGCAAAGACAAGATGACATTTGTTTTGCATCAGACACAGAAGAAACCTGAGTGGCCTACTCATTGATACATTCAATATTTCAATACAGGGAAAAGATGATAGTTATCATGTATTAAACATGGGAACAATCATGAATACATCGCCACAGGCACAAGCTTAGAATAGAGAAGAAATGGACAGTGAGCATGTAATAGCAAAAGAAGCTTGCATTACTAAAAATGAAGATGAGATGCTACAAGTTACAAAGTGTCTACAGTCTCCAGAAGTTGAACCTTACATCAAATGCCAACCCTCGTTACATCTTTCTTTAGGCTATTTATATTATTTCATTACACTAGCCTTAGTCGTTTATGGATGGGGGTCTTATTCGACCACCAACCACTATTAACTGTCTAACAATGTCTTCAGATGCAGTTGCTTTCTCTGTTACGAAAACTCCATTAGTTCCGGTATTGTGTTGTCCTTCCAGCAGTTGGATTGATCATGACAGAGGAGTGCCATAACTGTTTAATTTGGTTGCTGAGTCATGTCGTGTCCTTTTCTCCATTTGGCCATGCTCTCTATTTAATTCGGTTGTTGGGGTCAGACTGGTCGTGGGGATGGAGTGCATGGGTAGATAAACAACGAGGGTGGTCATCAGATTGAGGAGATGTGTGGCAGAGATCAATTTACAGAGGCTAATGGTCATGGTGGGAGCGGGATATGTCTAGGTTGTCAGATCTTCAAGCAGGTAGATCAGACAGTTATCGGGTGGTGGAGTTGCATGGACGGTAATGGGCAGGGTGGTTTACTTTGGGCGGTAATGGTTTTTTATTGCGCAGTCATCGGGCGGTAAGTGGTAATTACCCGAAGTCGTGTGATTCCATTCAGTGGCTGACACGTAGTGGCGGAGGAGGGAGAGAAGCTGCCCATATCACGCGTGTATTGACCGCACTAGTTGTCCATGCGATATGAGTGAGGATCGTCAAATCGGGTGCAGGTGATCTAACGGTGGAGGCCGATCAGGTAGGTTGCCTTTATCGGGAGGAATGTGGGCCATTGGATTGGCAGGAGAAGATCAACAGCGTGGATGGGGTGAGGTGTTTTATGAGCGTGCAAGGGCGTATGGTTGGGTTAGAAGGTTAATTTGGGAAATGGGAAGGGTTAAATGTGATTGGGGTAACAGGAGAAGGGGAAAATTGACCCAGTTGGGGCCCCTTCGATAGCAGTAGAGCAGACTGAGCCTCCTTTTGACCCTCCAAAAGTTAGCATTGAACCTCAAGGCTAACATTGGCTCCTTTTGGGGATGAAATCCTCCTTGTGAGGTTTCAAGAACCATATACCACTGCCTTTTTCATAAAAAACAAGATCAAAAATATTGTCTAGTATTCCATTGGGCATGAAGTCTATATAAGCCTACAGTAAAATTTGAAAAATAACATATTTACAATACTAAGGCTTGAAAGCCTTAAACAAAATAAACTTTCAAAAATCCCATTGCCTGGGCCATCAAAAACAGTTTCTCCTTCCAAGTTTTTCAACATGAAAGTATTATTTCCCTGGACCTGAGAGATGACAAATGGTCTTGTCCATAGAACATCAAATTTACCATGATTGCCTTTCTTTTCCTTCTGTGCATCCCATTTGAGAACCTAGTCACCGACCTGAAAATTGTCCATCTTTTCCTTTTTGTCAAAAGCTTCCTTGATTTTCCTTTGATGTACCGCAGACTTCTCAATTAATTGATCTTTGATCTGATGAACTTTGGCCAAGTCACTAATCCTCCTTGCCATGTCAATTTCCTCATTTTGCTCTTCTTGCAAGAATTTGGCCATAGGAAGGGTCAATTGGATTGGGAATAAAGCCTTAGTGCCATATACTAATTTGAATGGAGAATTCCCTGTGGATTTCTTAGTGGTGACCCTGTCAGCCCATAATGCAAACTTCAGTTTGGAATCTCAGCCCCGCTTGTTGTCTTCCAGCAGCTTTTTGATTATCCTTACCAGGTTCTTATTGGATGATTCTGCTAGACCATTGCCTTGAGGATAATATGAGGTGGAATTCACTAGTTTAATGCCCATTGAGTCACACATGTCCACCAACTCTTTTGCCCTGAAAGTCGTTGCATTGTCTGTAACCAATTTCGTTGAGCAGCCAAACCTGGTGAAAATGTTTTCTATCAAGAATTTTATGACAATCCAGTGATCAACTTTCTTAGTGGGGATGGCCTCAATCCATTTGGTAAAATAATCAGTGGCTACTAAAATCCATCTATGTTGGCCACTGGAATGTGGATTAATCTCCCCTATGAAATCCAAACCCCGCTGTTGGAATGGGCCATTGGTATGTATTGGCTTCAGGGGCAAAGATTTCAGCTGCTGCCTCCTTGCAAACCTCTGGCACTTGTCACAAGATCTTACAAATGAAAACACATAAAAGAATAGAGTGGGCCAATAATACCCAACTCTCAAGATCTTGTGGGCAGTGGTTTTCCAATAATGATGTCCCCCACAAATGCTATAATGGAACTGGTGCATGACTTCCATAGATTTATCTTTGTCTAGACACCTTAAGAGGATTCCAGCTAGATCCCTCCAATAAAGCAGGTTCACATTGATGCAAAACTTTGTTGTTTTGAGCTTAATGGTCCTGGCTTGGCTTGGACTAAGGCCCTAGGAACTTCTAGCTTCAACAAGAAATGGGCTATACTGGAATACCAATCACAAGAAGCCAAATTCTAATACAATGACTGGCTCTGCCCTTGTTCCATTATTGCTTCCCCTGTCTGTTCAACATCTGAATTTGTACCCATGAAATTTATGTCCAACATTCTACAATTTTCTTTAGCCATCAGCCGAGCAAGGCCCTGGCCTTTGACAAGCTTGGTGGGCTTCAATTCTATGTTGAACTCAATGAGCTTTGAAATCTATTTAGCCCTTCTTCCATCAACTTCTGGCTGAGTTAGGACATCCTTTACTAAGGTAGAGAGTACATAGGCAATTACCTTGGAGTGAAAAATGTAGATTAGGAATGCCTTCAAAGACTTAATAAGAGCATAAGCTTGTTTTTCAATAATGTCATATCTTAGTTTAGCATCCCTCAAAGTTTTGCTGAAAAAGGCCACTGAGTGCCCTCTACCTTCAACATCTCTCTGCAACAAGACTGTTGCAAGGGTGTCACAAGAGGCAAAAGAGAAGATACGGAACTCCTTGTTATAGTCTAGGCTGATTAGAGTGGGAGCTTCCATAATAGCTCTTTTGATAGCTTCAAAAGATATTCTTGTTGCATCGGTCCATTTAATCTCTGATCCATTTTTCAGCATAGAGGTGATATGTTTTACCAGTTCTACAAAATTGGGAATAAACCTCTTCACAAAGTTGATCTTACCTAAAAAGGATTAAACGTCCTTTTTTGATCTTGGAACAGACAATGTCTGTATTTCTTTGACTCTTTCTAGGTCGATCCTGACACCTGCAACAGAAACAATATGTCCTAAGAGCTTGCCTTCTTCTAGAGCGAACTGTGACTTCTTGGGATTTACTGAAATCACAAACTTTATGCACTTCAGAAACACTCTCTTCAAATGTTGCAAATGATCGTGATGATTGCCGGAGTAAACTGTTATATCATCAAGGTAGATAAGGACAAACTTGTCCTTCTCTCCTACAAAAGCTATATCCGTGGCCCTCTGAAATGTGGCCCCAACATTTATCAATCCAAAAGGCATCTTGGAGTACATAAAAGTGCCCCAAGGAGTGGTGAAGGTAGTCTTTTCCTAGTCCTCTGGATGTACATCAACTTGGTTATACCCTAAAAATGCATCCAAGAAGGACATGACTCTAGCCCCTGAAACCTTTTGCAGTAGATGTTCCATTTTGGGCAGGGGGTAGTTGTCTTTCTCAGAGCATTTTTTTAGGTTTATGAAGTCGACACACAACCTGATCTCCCCACTTTTCTTCCTCACAACTACCATGTTGGCTACCCACTTCGAATACCTCAGGGGAACTATGATCTTGGCAGCCAACACTTTCCTAATTTCCTTTTCAATCAAAGGGAGTAGCAGAGGGTTTATGGGTCTTAGCTTTTGCTTGAAAGGGTTGGTGTCTTTCTCCAGTGGGATCTTATGCTGAAGGATATTTTATCATAAGTTTTAAGGTCATTGTATTCCCAGGAAAAGACATCAGCAAATTGCTTCATTAGGATGCAGTAGTGAGAACTTTGGGCAATAGACAAGTGGGTGGATAGATTTATATACTTTAGATGATCTGGACTCCCTATATTACGTCTATGGACTGCAGACTCCTTCTCTTTTTGGGTATACTCATAAGGTACATCATTGTGGTCGAACAGCTTCTCTAGAGGCACCAACCCTTTAGGTATATGGTTACTAGGAAATTGTACAATGTCGTCTTGACCAATTTTGCTCCTTAGCTGGGACTGATGACCCTCCTCCTTGGCTTCGTTGTCTTAATCAATTTGCATTTCATAGAATTCATCAATGACTTGCAGAAACCTATTGAATTCATCATCATCCTAAAAAACCTTCCAATATTTAACATTGTTAGGCAAGGATGGTCTATATTTCACTTGGATTTCATAAGCCACTTTAGGGGTCATGAGAGGGATGAACATACTAGCAGACACGACAAGGGAATCAGCAAGGTGATTTTTTACTCTAGGAATATATGAGATACAAAAACTATTAAAAGAATCATTGAGCCTCCATACCTCATCTCTGTATGCTTTCAGCCTCGGGTGCTTTTCTTGGAACATTCTATTCACTTGTTGAATGATGAGATCAACATCTCCAAACACCTTTATGTCTCTGATTCCCATTTCTTTAGCAGCATTTAAGCCAAATATCAAAGCCTCATACTCTGCTATATTATTGGTGACCTGAAAAGTCAGCTTGAAAGATAGATGTATGCATTCCTGTGTTGGGGAGATCAACACTACACCTGCTCTTGAGGCTTCCCTAGAGCAAGCTCCATCAAAGAACATATCACAAATCTGTGACCCTTCCTTCTCCATGACCTCGCATACTGGTTTCTTGAGCTACACTGAGGCCAACTGGGATTCTTCAATTTGGAGAATACATGCTCCAAAATCAGTGTCCACAACATAAATGGGATGATTAGTGGGACTCTTTTCATCACTGATGACATATGCCAGCTGGGCTTCCCTGTATAACCTTCTGCTTTCTCCCCCAAAAACCGGGACAGTGGCATAGGACATGTCATTTTGCAATGTCTCACGCAACCTTTTAATCCATCCTCTGGAAAGTAGCATGCCAAACTTGGGGGGGACATCTTCTACCACAATATCCATCATCATGCTCTTCATGGGCAGCTGGGGTAAGGTGATGGATAGATCTTTGATTAACCCCAAACATTTCACCTTTCTTGAGTCAAAAGAGAACAAGTCATGATAGGGTCTAGTGATGTCAAGGCCTAACTCATCCATGACAGCCTTTGGCATTAGATTATGGCTGGCACCTGTGTCCAACAGACAGTTGTGAAGGGTTTTGTCATGAATAGTAAATGATACATAGAATTATGGGGAGCTATCATCATGGGGTTCAGTCCTTGGGCCAAGCACAGCTGCAGGTTTGTCATCTTGCAAATTCACATAGTCATTTGATGCTTGTGTGGCCTTAAGCTCAAGGGCTTCAAGGATGGGTCTCTTAAAGGCTTCATTCTTTACCAGTTCCATCAAAGGTATAGATATTTTCAGCTTCTGGATTTCTGATTCAAAGCTAAATGGATAAGGGGACTTGTTAGGACCTCTTACCTCTTAAGCTAGTGCTTTGTGGATAATGGGATCAGATGTTGGTCGCTTCTGCTTGCTAATTTGCTGCTCTGTGGGGACGGTAGCTCTTTGGACAAGGCTTTCTTTGACATTACTCATCTTTGACCTCAGGTTATATCTCTGCTGATCTTGAGTTTGTAGAACAGCTTCTCTGTCCCACTCTTAGCTGGTATGGTCCTTGAGTAATGACTCCTCATAGGAAGCAAGTGTCAAAAAGGCAGCACTGCCTTTGTCTTCCATGCAGTGGATCTCATCCTCTTCATCAAATTGCTCCTCCTCCATGTCTACGTTCTGGTAAGGAGTCTTCACCTTCTATTCTTCACTGGCCTCTTTTCCCCTTTGCATGATCTGCAATTATTCATTTTCTCTCCTATATGGATTTGGATTTCTAGGAGAAAATGTATTAGGGACCCTTCCTTTCCCTGAATGATGCTCAACCTTCAGCTTGGAGATTTCAGAGGCCAATGACACTATCACCTTGGTCATTTTGTCTATCTTAGGGTCTGAGGATGAAGAAGATTCACCCCTCTGTCTCCTTCGGTCAATATGTCCCTTGAGTTTCTCTGCAACCATGATGTTAGACTCTACCTCCAAAACTGCATCCTGCATCTCAGCCAGAGAAGCACATCTTCTTTCTCTCAATAGTAGGCAGAAGTTAGAATCAAAGGCATTGGCATAAGTGAGCTTAGCAGAGGTGGGGGTAGGTTTCACTTCAGCTGGTATCTTGATGTACATGCGGTTAAACCTTTTATTGAAATCTTACAATGACTCCCCATTCTCCCTTTTTAGGTTGCCAAACTCAGTATGATAACAGAGAAAATCTTTCTTACCCCCCCAATGATTTAGGAAAACATCATCTAAGGCCTCAATGTTTGTTATAGACCTAGGGTTTAATTCTCTGAACCATTTTCTAGCCTATCCATCTAGGCTTTGGACAAATACTCATCCACACGTCATCTTCACTAATGTCTATATTATCAGCATAGCTATAGAAGGACTCAAGATGTTCTTCTACTATGACTCCTTCTGTCCCAGTGAACTTAGGCATGTACTTCTGATATTCTCCTACAGGCATAGAATTCAAAGGAGTAGGCAAGACCAAGGGTCCATACCTAGCAGCTATGATTCTTTCCATTTTGGTGGGTGCTTGTGGGTCTGCCATGACTGGGGTAGACGAAAGAATGCTGGCAGTCTGAAAGATAGGGAGTTGAGAAATGACTGACAGGGTCAAAGGAATATGATGGATAGGAGGGGAGGTTTCCTTTGGGTTGACATCCAAAGGAGAACCTAAAGAATAGGGATCTTTATGAATCTATGAAAAATTCTCTTCACTACTAGTACTAGAGGCTATATTCTCAGTATGTATGTGCTCTATTATAAGCCTTTTTTGTAGAGATGCATAAGATATTTTAGGTTTACCTGATCCTGATGCTCCCTTTTGTGATGTCTTTCTTTCCCTGATAATCTTCTCAAGGTTAGGTACTAGGTTAGCTGGTGGTTTCTGAGGATTTCTCCAAGTATGCCTCACAAACTGAGCTAGAACTGTGATGTGGAGTCACCAAGAGGTTCGACCTCCAGTAGATTCGCCAGATAGATGATTACAACCAAAGATGTGTCCAGACTTTGTCTATCATCAAAGCTGGATCTATGTCGTTCTCCCAGGGAAGTTAAGATTCAACCTCTGATCCCTGGCAACAGTGCCAATTATGTTAGGCTTCCAGGAAACTCTCCTAGGTTGTAGCTTGAAGATTCCTGATAACATATAAATTAAACTATTTTTGCATAAGTTTATTGGAAGGGATGATGGTTTGGTTCAAGATAGATAACCACTTCTACTCTGTTTCACTCCAGACATGCATGAACACCCTCAGACTACAAGGCTTTAGACCACCAAAGCTCAATAATTTGGGAATTAGGTGAATATGGAGAATACTGACCACACCAGCAAATACACACAACCATGTGATGGTCGGTTACAACCAGAAAAGAAACTTGTAGATCTAATCTATCAATGCAACAACAAGATGACAGTCGTTTTGCATCAGACACAGAAGAAACATGAGTGGCCTACTCACTGATACATTCAATATTTCAATACAGGGATAAGATGACAGTTATCTAGTATTAAACATGGGAACAATCATGATTACAGCGCCACAGGCACAAGCTTACAACATAGAATAAATGGACAGTGAGCATGTAACAGCAAAAGAAGCTTGAATTGCTAAAAATGAAGATGAGACGTTGCAAGTTACAGAGTGTTAGTCTCCAGAAGTTGAACCTTACATCAAATGCTAACCCTCGTTACATCTTTCTTTAGGCTATTTATAGTCTTTCACTACACTGGCCTTAGTCGTTTATGGATGGGGGTCTTATTCGACCACCAACCACTATTAGCTATCTGACAGTGTCTTCAGATGCAGTTGATTTATCTGTTACGAAAACTCCATTAGTTTTGGTACAGTGTTGTCCTTCTGGTGGTTGGATTGATCATGGCAGAGGAGTGCCATAACTATTTAATTCGTTTGCTGAGTCGTGCCGTGTCCTTTTCTCTATTTGGCCATGCTCTCTGTTTAATTCGGTTGTTGGGGTCAAACTGGTCATGGGGATGGAGTGCATGGGTAGATGAATGGCGAGGGTGGGCATCGGATCAAGGAGATGTGTGCGGAGATCAATTTGCAGAGGCTAACAGTCGTGGTGGGAGCGGGATATGTCCAAGTCATCATATCTTCAAGCAGGTAGATCAAATGGTTATTGGGCGGTGGAGTTGCACGGACGGTAACGGGCGGGGTGGTTTACTCTGGGCGGTAATGGTTTTTTATCATGTTGTCATCGGGCGGTAAGTGGTAATTGCCTGAAGTCGCGCGATTCCATTCAGCAGCTAACACATAGCAGCGAAGGAGGGAGAGAAACCACCCATATTGCGCGTGTATTGACCTTTTCACTAGTTTTCCATGCGATATGAACGAGGATCGTCAGATCTGGTGGAGGTGACCTGATGGTGGAGGCCGATCAGGCAAGTTGCCTTTATCGGGAGGAACATGGGCCGTTGGATTGGCGGGAGAAGATCAACGACGTGGATGGGGTGAGGTGTTTTATGAGCGCATAAGGGCATATGGTCGGGTTAGAAGGTTAATTTTGGAAATGGGAAGGGTGAAATGTGATCGGGATAAGAGGAGAAGGGGAAAATTGACCTAGGTGGGGCCCCTTTGATAGCAGCAGAGCACACCGAGCCTCCTTCTGACCCTCCAAAAGTCAGCACTGAACCTCAGGGCTAACAAGAAGAATGGTCTTAGAATCCTAATGATCAAATGACCTAGTTGAGGGTGGCATGAATAGAATTCCATCTACTGTGTATATAGCATTGTCACCTCAAAGTTTGTACAAACCTCGAGTTGTTAAATAGAGTTGAGGAGCCCCTGGGAGTTGCAGCACTCTTGGTGCAATACCAAAGCTCACCACTTTTTGGCATCGTTGTTGGGGAGGTGTATAGGTAGATGTTATTTTTTCTTTTCTTTCTATTTTGCATTCTATTTTTAAAAAATCATATATATATTTCTTTCATGCCTCGTAGGAGTAGAGAAATTCTAGGAAAATTATTTCCAAACACCCCTACACCATCAAACAATCAACCTTCACTCATCTTCTGTCACTGTCAACTTCCCTCTCTAACTACAGGGGAGTTAGAAGACCCCTTAGGTGAAAACCTTGAGATATTTGAAGAACCTGTTGGAGAAGAAGAAGAACCCATTCCACATACCCACACCATGGTTGAAAATAGGAATGACGAGGTTTTCCCTATCAGAGAAACTAATGGAGATGTTAGAATGAAAAATATAAGCCCTACTTCCCTTCCTCACTTACATGGCTTAACCTTTGAGGACCCTGATACTTTTATGTTTGAGTTTGTTGTTGTCTGTAGAACTTATGACTATGCTTCTGACGAATAGAAGTTGAAGTTATTCCCGTATACACTTAAAGATGCAGCCTTGCGCTAGTTTATGGTTCTACATAGGGATAGCCTCACTACCTAGGCTCATATGTAGAAAGCTTTTAACAACAAGTACAAGGACAATTGTAGGTCCAAAGAAACCAAAGAGAAAATATTTAGAATGACTCTTGGACCTGATGAATCCCGAGAAGACTATGAGGAAATATTCCAGCTCAATTATCGGAGGGCCAGATGCACCCTTGATCCTAAATCACTCAAGTTAGTCCTTCTCCAAGGAATCATAGAGGACATGTTGGAAACCCTCAACATGCTACCTGGGGAAGATATCTATCAGTTACCCTACACAGACATCAAAATAGTGTTCAAAAACCATTCTAGGGCTTCTAGGAAGAAGGGTAGAGCTAGTCAAGCTTTGGTCAGTTCCTCTCCCTCCACATCATTCATCAAGAATGAAATTTGAAACATGTTGGAGGACTTTATAAGTGAAATTTTACATAACTTTTCTTTGCAAATGGATACCATGCAAATCAAGAGGAGACAAGAGGGAGCAGAAAGGGTCTTAGTTATCTTTTCCCCTAAATGCACTAGAAGGCACCCCATAAATGAATGTCCATTAAATGTTATAGATGTCTACTAATTCTGTGAGGAAAACGATGCCATAGATAAGTGTCTTTTGCCTGGGTTGAAATTCATATACCAAGGGGAATAAGGTGGGTTTGAGAAACTATGTTTCATCAATCAAAGAAGGCCTCAAGGACCTCGTCCATACCAGCAGGGAAAGTAAGGTGCATCCTATTCTTATTACCATCCCAACCAAAATGCGCCCTTACCACCTTGGTATTCTTCTACTCATCCATTATGGTCCACACCTCCTTCTTGGCCTTATGCACCTCAGTATCCTCCCCAACATTTCAATCAATTGTTTCATCCATATGCCTCTCCACTTATTCAGTGGAACAACCCATCACAAGGGTGGAGGCCTCAACTCAACCAACCCCCTGCTTTACTGCCACCACCTCCATCTCAACCACAACTCACTCATCCTTCTCCACCCAAGCAACCTCAGATGCCTACTCAACCCAATCTGAGCCTGAATAAAAAGCAGGCACAATAGGTCTATAGTGGAGAGACATCTTACCATGCCTATGCTATGAAGATTCAAGAAATCAACCTCAGGTCTGGAAGAGTGATCCTAGATAACCACCCTCCATCTCCACCTAAGGATCTTGAAGAGGAAAAGGAAGAGAGTAACCCTCAAGATAATCCACCTTCGTTTCCGGAGAGATTGATCCATTCTAACCAGCATAGCCTAGAAGAGACTGAACTTCCGGGAGAATTGAAGAACCTGTGTGTTAAAATTCCCCTCCTCCAAGTTATCAAGGCTGTTCCCATCTACAATAAGCTTATCAGAGAGATTTGATTCAAACGTTCTGGGAGTAGAAAGAAAGACACCCCCTACCATCAATGTTATTGGTCAATTATCTAATTTGATGATGGGAAGAGTGATTTACCCAAAATATCTAGATCCTGGAAGTCCAGTGGTATATGCACACATTAATGGCACCATTGTCCCTCACACCTTGATTGATCTTGGGGTTGTCATCAATGTCATGACTAAAGAGACCATGCTAAAGTTAAACCTCCAAGTATCCTTGAGAAATACCACTACAGTGTTGCAACTTGTAGATAGGTCTACAATGGCTCCTGAGGGAGTTGTTGAGGATGTAATGGTCTCTATTGACTCCTGGGAGTATCCTACTGACTTCCTAGTTCTCCAACCCAACACAAACTTCAATGGTTATCCTCTCATCCTTGGAAGACCATGGCTAGCCACTATTGATGCTTACATAAGTTGCAAAGTCAAGAAGATGACCATTAAGAATGGGCATTTGTCCAAACAGTTGGTATTGTACCCTCCTACTCAGCCATCTATTGAGCATGAATTACCCCTATGGTTGGAGGAGGAGGAGGAAAATGAAGTGTATCATACAACATCCCATCCAATTTGTACCCTAGAAGTTGTTATAGGAGGGGAGTCACCTGATGAAGATGACCTCATTGACCAGATCCTCCATAACCAACCCCCCAATTCCTTGCCCCTTGATGACCATGTGAAGGAATCTGAGCGTAATCCTTGGACTGAGTTATGCCTAGTTGACCCAAGTCCTACACATGTCAAACTTGTAGAATTTGGTCCATTTAGAATCCTGAAGATTAATCCCTCTCTCTGATCCACCCAAGAAGAGAAGTTGTGCAAAATGTTGAGAGAGCGCTTAGATGATTTTTCTTAGAGCTATAAAGAAATGAAAGGGGTGCATCCTTCGATTTTTACTCATCAAATCTACATCAAGGAAGGATGCAAACATGTGCGCCAACCTCATAGGAGAATGAACTCAGCCGTCAAAGACATAGTAAAGGAAGAGTTGCAAAAGTTGTTGGATGTAGGGTTCATATACCCCATCTCAAATAGTGAGTGGGTGTCCCCTCTAGTTTTGGTCCCAAAGAAGAATGGGAAGTGGAGGATCTATGTGGATTACAAAGTGATGAACACAGCTAGCAAGAAATACCATTTCCCTTTACCTTTCATTGATCAAGTTTTATATGGTCTTGTAGGGAAGAAGTTCTTCTCTTTCCTGGATGGATTCAATGGTTACAATTAGATCTAGATCAGCCCTGAGGACCAAGACAAAACTACATCCACCTGTCCCTAGGGTACCTTTTCTTATAGGGTCCTTCCTTTCAAATTATGTAATGCCCCTGCCACTTTTCAAAGGGAATTTCTAAGCATATTTTTTGAGCTCGTCCATTACTCTGTAGATATCTACATGGATGATTTGAATCCCTATGGGTGTGACTTCCTGGAGACTCTCTCTAACCTGGGAAATGTCTTGAAGAAGTGCATTGAAACTTGAACCTATCACTTAGTCCTGAGAAGTGTGAATTCTTAATGAATGCAAAGATGTCCTTGGCCATTCAATATCTCAGGAGGGAATACAAGTGGACCCAAACAAAATTGCCATCATAAACAGGGTCCCTACTCCTCAAAAGCAGAGGGATGTTAGAAGTTTCTTGGGATTAGCTGGATATTATAGGAGGTTTATCAAGGACTTTAGCAAATTAGCCTCACCATTGTTTAGATTGTTTCCCAAGGACTCAGAATTCTACTGGACAGATAACTGCCAAGAGGCCCTAGAGATCTTGAAAGACAAATTAACCACTGCACCCATACTTAGAGGCCCAAATTGGAATCTTCATTTCCATATCCATGTTGATGTATCCGCAAAGTTGTGGGGGAAGATTTAGGCCAAATAGATGGTAACTTACCTTATGCCATTTACTTCATTAGTAAAAATTTGTCTAAGGTTGAATTGAACTACACTGTGACTGAGAAAAAACTCCTAGTTGTTGTACACTCTTTGAACAAGTTCAGACACTACATCACTGGATACCAAACTTTTGTGCATAATGACCATGCAGTTATCAAATACTTGATGAAAAATCTTGATGTGAATGCTAGAATTACTATATGGTTGCTATTGTTACAGTAGTTTGACTTAACTAGCATTGACAAGCTAGGAAAGGAAAATGCAATTGCACATTTTCTATCTAGACTTCCTTTGCCTGCAGGTGATGAAGGGATGGTTGATGATCAACTTCCATATGAGCACTTATTTGTTATCTCAATGCTCCCTCCATGGTTTTCTGACATAGCAAACTACCTAGTTGCTGCAAAATTTCTTCCAAATCTGTCATCCAAGGAGAAGAGAATAATTGTAAGGAAGAACACCCCTTTCACTTGGATTGGGAGCAATCTCTTCAATATAGGACCACATCAAATCTTAAAGAGATGTGTCAGGAAAGAGGAATTCTTTGACATCCTATCAGCCTGTCATGATTGTCCCTGTGGAGGTCATTTTGCTACCAAGAGAACAACTTTCAAAGCTATACAAGTTGGCTATTACTAGCCCTCTCCACCAAGATGCAAGAAGGTATACCAGAATATGTGATTAGTGCTAGAGGATGGGGAAAGCTACACCCAAGGATGAAATGTATCTACAACCTCAGGTGGTTTTGGAGCCATTTGACAAGTGGGTCATGAATTTCATTGGACCAATTGATCCACCATCAGGGAAGAAAATGTACATCATTGTGTGCACTGATTATTTGACAAAGTGGGCTGAGACAAAGGTTGTCAAGGCAGAAATAGAGGAGAAAGTGGTTGACTTCTTAAGGGAAAATGTATTCTACAAATTTGGGTACCCCGGAGAGATATTCACCGATAAGGGAGCTCAATTCACATCACATGTGACCGAGAATATGTTAAGCCAACATCATAACAAGCATAAAAAAAATATTTCCTGTCATCCTCAAGCCAGTGGACAAGTAGAGGTCACAAATAGTGCATTACAGGGCATCTTTACCAAGGTTCTGAGCAGTAGCAGGAAGGATTGGGAAAACAGATTAGTGGAGGCCACTTGAGCCTATAACACAACTTGGAAAACAACTGTTGGTTTTACCCCATATGATTTGGTCTATGGAAAGAAAGCTCTGCTCTCTATTGAGTTTGAGTACAATACTTTGAGAATGGTAATCCAATTGGATTTAGATGTCACCAAAGCACAAAAAGAGAAGCTACTCCAGTTAAATGGTTTGGATGAATTCAGAATGCAGACCCTCCTACACATTGAGGTTATCCAATTACAGAGGAAGGTCTGGAATGATAAGCACATCAAGGACAAAGTTTTTCAAGAAGGGGATTGGGCCTTACTATATTACTCTAGGTTCAAGGATTTCAAAGGAAAATTGATGACAAGATGGTTAGGCCCATACCTAATAGAGAAATGCAATGACAATGGAGTTGTTCAAATCAAGACCATTTATGAGGAAGGGATTCCCTTGCTTGTCAATGGCTACATATTGAAGGTATACAGAAAGACTATGCCCAAGAACGAATTCATCAACACCATCAGCAGAGAGGTTAATGTGATTGGAAGTTCCATAGCTTCCAAGCCACAACATTCCTATATACTTTTTTTTTATGCAAACAAAAAAGAAAAAGACAATAAAAGGCTTGGATGAAAACCTTTATGAGGCATATGAGGCCAACTCTTCGTTTGAATAACTCCCAGAGGCATCCGAGGAATAAAAATAAATAAAACAAAAAAGATCCCTAGGTGAAAACCTCCCTTGAGGTGCTAAGGGCAGGAATACAGGTTGAAAACCTCTCCTAAGGTATCTTGTGTGTTAATCAAAAAACAAACAAAAAACAACGGAGAATTTCAGAACATGGATCCACAACATGTCTAATAATACTTTTTGTCGTTTTTCATGTTTAAGGACAATGACGAATTCCAGAGCTACAGGGCCATCATCCTCAAGATTCCATCCACTTCTCCTCTCATCCACTCCATATCCTCCATCCAAACCCATGTCCTCACCACTCTCCATCATTCCAGTGGCTCAAAGATCAAATTTCAGCCCCTCTCTAGATTGCTACAGGAAGACTGTAATTGCTACAGGAAGATCTTGTAGCACTACGGGAGGATCCCGAAAAACTACAGGGAGAGGATCTGAATGAGAAGACAAACAAGCATGACCTTTCCAAAGTTAAATGAGGCTCTCCTACCTTGATCCACCACCCATCCATCATTCATACATCCCAGTTCACAAAAAAAGTCAATATATTTTCAAACTAACCTTCCACTCTGTCTCATCTTGAAAATTGCTTGAAAAACATAGAGCACATTCCCTCCATTTTCACAACCCTACACTACTCAGTTAGAGCCCTAACATCATCCTCCAAGCCCTCTACAGCCTTTCTCATCACTCCCATGTAGTTAAAATACCTTGGAAGGGAAGGAAGGGGCTGCTATAGGCAAGCAGCCTGTGCAACCATTACAGAAAAGCCATAATCCTAATTTTTTCCTTCCATCAAGTAGAAGGGGTGATGCCAAATCATAGGGCACTATGCCACTCCAAATAGGACTCTCCAGCAGTACCAGCAGCACCTAGTACATCAATAAAGGACCTGCACACATAGCAAAAGCAACAATCAAATACCATAAGGGGCATAAAAGGTATACACATGAACAAAAAAAACACAACAAGACAACTCCCTTAGTAATAGTACAAATGTCTAGCACTCCAGCATGCACACCCTACATCAGTCAATCATGAGGTAGGCATAAGTATGGAAACCTCTCATCTCCTCCCTATGTGTAAATAATGAAAAATGTATGTTGAGAAGAGGTATTTTTATAAGCTGGAGGTGGCCAGTTAACTTGGCCACCCTCGGTCCGTAAACAAAAAGTGATTTATGACCCCTCATGCAACATGGAGGTGTCACATCAGTCAAGATTAGATTACAGAGAGTGGGTGGTGATTATGAGGGGTGAGGAAATGATTACTCCAGGTGGGGACAACAATCCAAAAGAGGAAACCTCGTGCCTTTTCCAGGTCATCACCACACTCCGAGCCCTAGACAAAAGTGGAATATAATGTACTAAGGCTCGAATTCTCTTGCATCTACACGCATTTCAAAAATAGTTAAGTTCAGGACGAGTTTGGGGATCCATCGAGGAGAGTCGAACCCTACTCTACCACTTCTACAGGAGAAAGCTATAGGAAGCTACAGGAAGCCTGCAAATGCTACAAGAAGCCTCAAAGGGTGAAAGAACATTGCCAAGGGTCAATTTGGTCTCCAATTATCCTTATACTAGGCCATGTGGTAAAAACTTAGTGCACCCTCTTATTCATCTGTCCATAAATTGTATGTTGGTGCACCCTGAATTCTAGAGGAAATATCAGTCATTTTGTGAATTGAAAGAACTTTTTTGGCTGTAGAATAGATGGATTATAACAAATTGGCATCAACTAGGAATTCCAACCCTATACTTCGACTGAATTACACTTCAGAGCTATTATAGGAAGCATCCCTCCTTCACCTAGTTGAAAATAGCGAAAAGAGGTGGGAGGGGCATTCAATAGAAGGGAGCCTACAAACACTAAAAGAATTCACCTTCACCCTCCTGTATTAGACATTTCTCACAAACATCAGTGGCTAGGATACTTTGAACTGTGGAAGGGATATGATGATGACATTGCATATGAATTTGCAATGGCCCTAAACTCTCAGACAAGATTCAGTGCCACCACTGTGGTGAGGGGATTAGTTATTTCAATGATTCTTGAGCTAATTAGCACGATGACAACCCTTCCCCTAAGAGTCCAACAGAGAAGAGAAGACAAAACCTCCAGTGCCATTACCAAAATAACTTCTTCATTGTTGATGAAAAACTTATTTAAACAATAATGGAGTTAGGGGAGAAAGCCTACACTATCCCTGGGATGAGGTGGCCTACCATATGCTAAGATATATCCCCTATGAAGGAAGTTTGAGTGTAGTCTATGACTACCATTTTAGATTACACCATGAACTAAGGTTTCAAGAATAATTGCCCTAAGCCCAAAGACTAAGTGTACAATATTTCCTCCTACAGTCCATCAGGGACATGAGCCAAAAGGTGAGAGAGGGCAAGCACCAACACCTAGGCCAACAAGGCCTCATCAAAATGATAGTGGTAGATGCTTTGAATAAACTAAGGATCCCAGTCATTTGGTCCAAATTCATGGATATGGATAGAGAGGCCTTCATTGACACTCAAACCCTCACACCAGGAGAGATCCCAACCTATAGTGTGGGAGGAAGAGAAGAGAAAGAAGAAGAAGAGGTAGAGGAAGAAGAGGAGAGAGAAGAAGAGGCAGAGGAAGAAGAGGAAAGGGAGACAGAGGAAAATAAATCAGAGGAAGACCTAGAGGCAGAAGTAGATAAAGAGAAATATGAAGTAGAGAAAGAGTAAGATGAAGAAGAAGAGGAGAAGCAACAGGAAAATCCAAGCCCTGAGAAAACTATTGCATCTAGAGAATAAGGGGTATCCCTAAAGAAAACAAATTTGTCTCCAAGACCCACTGAAAAAGAGGTAGTTTCCACCTTAGCTACTTTGAGCACACCAGTCAAACCCAAGAAGAAAAGGCAAAGGTAAACTCCCCTCTATTTTAAATCCATGAAAATCACCAAAATTAAGCAAGGAAATCCTCAAACTCCCACAAATACCCCTATCACAATTAAAGAGTCCCTAAGTAAAAAGAGGAGGTAGGGCCCACTGGAAGGAAAGTTGAGGAGGTCACCTCTCTAGAAACCATATCAAAGATTCCTATAGTATATGTAAGGAGGCCCACCACTAGATCAACCTCATTTAAACAACCCAAGACACCTACCACACTCCAACAAAAAGGAAAAGGGGAGCTATAGGAAAAATAGAATATGTTATAGGAAAAACAGAGTGTGCTACCGGAAGAACAAAAAGTGCTACAGGAAGAGAAGAATGAGCAACAGGAAGGGGCAGCTTCCCCAAAAATATTTGAGAAGGATTCCCCAAAGCTACAGGAGCCTAGTCCACATCTTAGTTTGAGCTCCTATTATAGATTCATTGAAGGAGGGAGAGTTATTACAAAAAAAAAAAAAAAAAAAAAAAAAAAAAAAACTTTTCTTTAAACTTGAAGCAGAAAGACGAAGAACCCACAGATGGATGCAAATTGCTAAATCCAAAAGGGTGGAATATGTGGGTCTCATGGAAGCGAAGGTCCTTAAAATTAGTAAGGAATTACGTGAGTTAAGGGAGAAAGAGTCCACAATGAGAGAAAAACTGCAGGCCGAAAATAGATGGTTGAGGAAGAAATTGCAAGAGAAGGAAACTTGATTGGCCACAATGGCAAGCCTCTCCATGGAGGCACTACAGTGAAAAAAACGATCCAAGTATTATGCACTCTTTCTCAAAGAGCAGTGGATGCAGTTCCAAATCAAGACCTTAGCACGACATGGATCCATGTTATTTCAGGACTATAAACAATTCATTGAATTGTGCGACCAAAGTAGCATAGAAGACAAAGCCAAATTCGTTGAATTCTACATGCATAACCTCACCTTGACTGATATGAATGTTTTGGATCTCAATGCAAAGTTGGGGGACATGAAACTGATGGACCTTGCATCTTGGATGACTCATGAGGAGGCTAGAGTTGAGGAGGTATAGAAGGTAATGGAAATGGAAGAAAAAGAACCACTCTATATCAAGGCAGAGCAAATAAGCCCAATTGTTGTAATTAGTACTCACGACATCATCTAAAATGATGTTGATCTAGCACCTAGATCCCTTTCCACCCAAGAGCAGGCCATCTCACATTTTGAAGACACACTAATATTATTAGGAACATAAAGCTAGTAAGCAAGCAAGAGAAGATTGAAAGCCTTACACCACAATCTCTAGATCCGGGAGTATCGCTCTCCTGAAAGGTTGAGGAATGCATTGGAAAGGATTCCCTTGTACAAAAGGATAATGCAAATATTAAAAGTCAATTGGATTGGACTCAAGCTCAGTCCACCTTTACTGTTGGGTCTACAGGAAGGAAGGAATGAAGAAGAGGAAAGGAAGCAGTGGATAGACATAGAGAAGGATGCAGGCTTCTATCCTCAAGAAGGCACACCATCTACAGAACCTTGGGATGTCAGAGAGGCCACCAGGGCCATGAAAGACATGGACATAGATGACTAAGTTTCTCGAAGGATGAGCAAAAGTTTCAGTAGGGGGTTGATGATGAGGCTCATCAATAGGTATATCATAAGGGTCACAATGTCATCCTCCAGCTTTAAAATCATCTCTTTATCACATTTATTTACAAATTTTTCTATATTATGCTTAGTGTGAGGATTAAAAGATGTGTTGCTATGTCATGTGGCCTAATATGTCTTAAATGTGGGAATTTGAGCAATTTTGAGATAATTTGAGTGTAGGAGCTTAGAGGAGACAGCAAGGAGATATTCTAGGAGGTTTCCCACCTCGTTAACTTGTTCAATTAGTTAAATATCACTACCTTATCTCTCACCAACTCAAGGTCATTGGCAGCCAAGCCAGTGCAATTCAAGGAATATCTAGATCGACCTTTCTCGAGTTTGGAAGACAAACATCTCTATTTTCTAGGGAGTCGTTGGTAGCTACCCTTTTGTATAAATAAGCATGCTAAGGAACTCATTAGGATTTTAATTTTGGTTGTAGCTAAAAGGATATTGAGCTCAAGCACTTGTGATTACTATTTTTTATGATGTATTTGACATTTATGGAATGATAATGAGAAGTTTCATTTTGATCCATCACTGAGTTAGTCTAGAGGATTGAAGCTCTTGGGTTTGGGCCCAACCCTAAAAGCTTAGGTCCCTCTTATGTATTTATACTTCTTTTAGCTTAGAATGTTTGATTAGTTGTTGCATTTCAGTAGGGTATAGTTGCTCAAAAATTATGTAACTATGGCCTCTATCTCATCTCTCTCATGGGAGCATTATTAGAGGACTCCACCATCACAGCCCAAAAACACTGTGTGATTTCTTGTTTGATTTCTTGGAGAATTCTACATTTGTTATCTTGTGTTACATATGATTGTTGTAGCTTAGAAGTCAATTCATTGCATAGATCAAGTTCTTGGCATCAGTTAAATAGTTTCCAAATTCAACTCATCTTTTCCACCATTGATGTAATATTGTGCAAATAAAAAGAAGAACAGGTGCATGTGAAGTTGCATTATTGTTGGATATATAGGCACGGGATATTTTCACCACCTCAATCCAGGACGTCTCCACTCTCTTTTGGTCAATTCCAACCAAAGTGCTTGATCTCTATTTTTAGGTCACCGTGAGCACCCTTATTAGCCCAAAGCTTGCTTTCCTGAAGTGTTGGGTTTGGCTAGGGGTGTTGGTCACGTTTCATACATTTCCCATAACCTTCATCCATCTTGCCATCACTTTATCTCATCATCCTAACCCTCCAAACCCTCTCGAAAAACTTCTTGTAGCATTTCAGGACTTCATGTAGCAATACATGAATCTTGTAGCAGACCTATAGTAGCCTGTTTTGCCCCTATTTTGACCTCTAATGCTAGTGTATCTTAGTTTAGGAGTAGTTTGGCGCATCAGATTGGACTCCATAATCAGAGGTACCACCTAGGCCATTCCCTCCATTCCTTTTCCTTTATTGCAAGTTAAAATAGCATTAGTCTCTTCATTACATATTTGGAAATTAGGATAATACTTAATCTGCAAGTGTGAGTTAGATAAATGATGCTTGAATTCCTTAGTTGTAAATTCAAAGAATAATATTACGTTTCCAAGTGAATTTGATAGCTAGATGGTTGATTGAAATTAATGTAGATTTCCTTTCTGCAATTAGCATAATTCTTTTGTTCTCTCATGGATTGATTCGGTAGCATTTACAAGTTGACATCATTTGCAAGTTAGATTTGAATAGCATTTACTTTTTCTGCACTAAGAATAGCTTTAGAATAATGCTTTCAGTAGTTAATCTCCCCTAATTCAATAGAATAATGTTCTTGGATCCCTAATGATCAAATGAGCTAGTTGAGAGTGGCATGAGTAGAATTCCATCTACTGTGTATATAGCATTGTCACCTCGAAGTTTGTATGAACCCCGGGTTGATAAATAGAGTTGAGGAGCCCCTACGAGTTGCAGCACTCTTGGTGCAATGCCAGAGCTCACCATGTTGCTTCTCTAGAAAGGAAAAAAATATTCACTCTTCGCATCCCTTCTATAATTTGTGCCCCAAACCTCCTAAAGGAAATTGTAAAGTTCATATACCACCCACTAGCCTTGAGTGTTGAAGAATCTAGGGCATCTGGGTTATAATGAGATTATTCTAACGATGATAACAATTTGTGAAGTACTTTTACTTTTCTTGTTAGCACAATCTTCTCTTATTATTATTATTTTGTGTTCTCTTACTTCATCAAACAGTTACCAAAACAAAAGAGACAAGAACACAAGATGTTGGCTCTCACCCAGGGCAAAACCTCTCTCTCCTAGAGAGGAAAACCCTTCTGCAAATTTATCTTATTGAAGCTTCAATTGAGAAATGCCAAACCCTAGACCCTTGACCAATTTTTCCTCCAAGCACAAGACATAGTCTCTCTTCCTTTCGTCCTTCAATTAATGTCGCATTTTTCCTTCGCAATGCTTCCGGCAACTAAGGGTTCTTTTTTCGGCAACTGCAAAAACCCTAAGTCTCCTTAGATACCTCTTCTATGGATTCTTCCTTTCCTTCTCTACTTTGCTTGGTAGTCTTCCCTTTCCTTGACACTTAAGTTAGAGAATGAGACCTTCCTTGAGAGATATTTCCAAGTTAAGAGGTCAATCCTCTTACCTTACTTCAAATCTGAATTCTTCACACGTGTGGCTGATCTGGGGTTTGAAATGAGCCCTTTTACTTGTCTCCTTCCTTCACTTTATGTGTCCTCTTCTTCGCTAGATATGGAGGCTTTATTAGAAGTCTTTTCCTAGCCCAATAAAATTTGATTATGTTGTTGCACTTGTGGATCTGATGTGACTGCAGAACTTCCCTCCCTTCGCACGTGTGATAGAATTAGGCCCTAAAATAGCCCTCCCAAACTCAATTTCTCTTGTTTCTTCTTCGCTACCCTAGAATCACCTTTATGTGCCTTTTTCGCACTTCTTTCTTGCATCTTCTCTTCACTAATTTCATATAATACTTGATTGGTCTAATGGTGAGGTTGTACTACTCTATATATAGGAGTATGTCCCTCCTTTTAGGCTAATTTGATCACCTGGTGATGCCGACTTGACATTTGTGCATTAAAAATCATTTATTGAGCTGACTTGAAGAGGAGACTTGTCTTTACTTTGGAGGATCTTCTTTGACATAGTTCTTTGACTCTAATACATATGTTTACATAGTGTAACATGCCCACATGTGTTTTCACCAATTACATTGACTCTTTGACTTTCCTAGAAACACTTAAACATGTGCTTGACCTATCAAATGGGCAAGAAACCCATTTTTGATAATGAAAAAAATAACAATTTTTTCTTTTATAGGTACAAAGATAAAAATTACATTTATGAAGACCAAACTTAGTTACACTTTCTTCAACGGTGAGAGGGTCACCTAGGGCACCTACAACTGCCAAATCTTCCCAAAAAGGAATTTTGTCAACATAAGGGTTGTAAACATTCAATGTTGATGAAGAAATTCCAATGTCTTTAACTTATTATTTAACTAAGATGGTATAACAAAATTATGAAAAGGAGAGAACTTTGTAAACAAGACTCCACCATGTAAAATAAACCACTAGATAGTCTTGTCATGTCAACAGTGCAAAAGGACTAATTTTTCGGCTAGGGTTTCAATATGCTTATGGCTCTGGAGCCATCACACAGTTTCTTGGATTAAGATTACATTTATCTTGTGGCTTAAGATAAGCCATTTGAGGGATATATTTTTTCAAACACCCCTGACCCTCTCGCATTAAAGGAGAGGAGTATTGTGTCAAATGCTTCTTCAAGGTTTTCCTTTCTCCAAGGACCCTCGAAATAGAAGTTTGCTTACCTTTCTATATTTCAAAATTTCCTTTTCATTTTATTTTAATAAAAATGACTTATAGCCAACAGGGTTTGGTTGAAGCGAATCTAATGCTAACCCTCCATGGAATGGGGGAACTTATTTACTCCTACCCAGGAGTGAAGGGTGTATTCTTTCTTGGGGGAAAGGGATTCTGGGGAATGAACAAAAGGGAAACCAGGAATGGCATCCTTGCTGAATATAGGACCCTAGGCTACAAAACAACAATCCCAAGGATAACCTTAGGGGATTTTATGGGAAGGCCAAAAAATCCAAGAGAAGTCGGGGCCATCTCCAAAGGACCTAAAGCATAAACAAGAAGGGGCATAACAACAGGAGCATCTTCAGGCAGGGAAAAAGGAGAGGGGGGAACAAATATAATGTACCAATAGAATAGTTGAGTTAAGCCTAATGTGCCTAGGCTAGGTTGTAATAAAGTCCTCCTAGGCCATCTTCAATGACTTGTTGTGCTACTCAAAAAATATTCCCACCCCCTATAAGAGTTGATCTACGTTTCTTGACCTAAAAGCTTGGATTCCTTTCGAAAGGGGGAGAAATACGACTGTACCAAGCCTATAGATGCCCTACCTCATGATACAAAAAATAATGAAAGAGAAACTACTAATAATCAACCTTATGATGTCAAATATTATCACCAAAGACAAGATCCCTATTACTTACAAACTCACCCCACAAATCAACCTCAATTTGAATACAAACCCACCTTCTATTGAATTTGGCCTTCCATTTTGGATCCAAGTCAACAAAAACCCCCAATTTTGTTACCAGTTTCTATAAAAGCCTCCTTATTCCAAAAACTAACAAGAGACTAGGTATAATTGACTAAGTTTTAATCACCACCACAAACTCGCCAACTAGATTGAAATCAAAAAACCACCTCTAGATAACCAAACCTCAAAGGGTCCCAACTCTAGCTTATCCCAAGAATTACATTAGAATCATCCTCAAAATGAAAATTGTAACACATCCAACCTCTGTAACGACCAAAAGTCGTATACACAGCGGAACTATTAAAATACTTTGAATACTAAGACATCCATTGTAGGATAGTAATAGTAAATTGTATATTGTACAAAAGAATTGATGCACGATGATTACAAATGAGAATGAGGGCCCGCTTATATACCCTAGGAAGGTGGCCTTTCACGAATGGTCATGTCTTTAAGACATGCCTCTTCATTACTAACTAACTAATCATTAGTTAATTAATTATCGTTTATTATTATTATATTTATATTTACATTTATTATGAATTATGAATTATATTCATAACATGGCCTTCCCCTTCAAAAAGCTTTGTCCTCAAAGCTTACGAATGAAAGACTTGATCTCTTTCTCTGTTTCGAATGTCTTCTCATCTCGGCATTGTCATCTTCGTTCATACTAGTTGATATGATCCTCTAAGTGAGAAACAAAACTGTCGCATTGAGAAAGGATCAGACCATCCTAGATTGATCTTCTGTGGAATCAAAATTTGTGATTAATAGTTATCATAGAACTGCATTCTGCAAACTTCAGTATCCTTGGGAACATAATTTTATCATTTATTTTCTGATACTGGTATGTAGCTTGATTGGAAAGTCTTCTCTTGTGATTTGGATGTCGATACATAGCTCCTTTGGTTTGAATTTCCTCTATCATATTAGTGGTTGATTCCTGACTTTCTTCAGGCGATGTTGTTGTTAAGTTGGTGACTGAATCATCATTTGGAATGTCCATTTTGCAACTTCTGCATATGCTTTAACTTCTCTAGATTCCTCTTCTTCATTGTGATATTGACTGGATTGGTATTTATTCCCTTATCCTCAACTTGGACTGAAACGACTAACGACTTCAACACTTCACCTTGAAGTTGTTCTAGCTTGTCATTCAGTGATTTCTTGTCAATTTTTTGGGTTTTTTATTTGCGTAAGTAGAGTTTAGTTTTGATTCCTTCAACATACAAGTTCATTTTTTTCTGGGTTGTTGACTTTTTTCTTAGTACCTTCATCATCTTTTAAACTTTTGATTTGTTCTAATAATTTCTTATTAAGGCTCTTAAAACATAAATTTTATTCTTCTTGTTCTAATAAATGCTTCTTAAGTTCCTTGTTTGTGGCATTGGCTTTCTTGACTTGTTCGAGTAGTTTTTCATTGTGATCTCTGAAGCACGAAATTTCTTTGTCTTTACTACATATGACTTCTTCAAGCTCTTTTTGCTTCTTCTTTTTGTTATCTTGAAACATCAAGTCTGAGACATCCTTGAAGTCTTCTACTGAGGATGTTATTGATTTTGATTTAATTTCTATGCCTTGAAATGTGACCATCTTCCCCTTATAATGAAATGTCAAAACTTGTTTCTCTATGTTTAACATGAATGTACCCAAATTCTTTAACCTTGATTACCAAGGTTAACAGAGTATGATGTCAATATCCATCTTTAAAACATGAAATTGAAATATGTACTCATAATGACCTACTTTCACTTGTAAATCGCTAATTCTATACTCTTTTTGGTCCAAAAAAATTTCCTTACACCAATACTTGGCTCTAGAATTAATAGTTGATTTTCCAAGTTAACGTTGATGTAATTTTTATAATTGTTTGTGTTGATAGCAATATTAATTTCTCTTCTTTGGATACTTCCTTTTAATGTAATTACTTTGTCAGCCATAACTGAAAAAACCTTTATAGAAAAATCATCCTTCCTTCATTTCCAAATTAGAATCCATTTTTTCCGAATTCCAAGATGAGCGAAAGGTTTAAAATAATCCTTCTAATCCTTGTAATAATATTTTTTTCACCCTTTTTTTATTTTTATTTTATTTTTTATTTTTTTATTAATTAATATATAATCAAATTAATATAATTAATTGTGATTATATAATTTGATTACTCACTGAAATCTGCCTACCTAATTTAATTGTGACTATATAACTTGGTTTGTATCAACGAATACCACTCTACGTATTCCTCCACCCACCGTCACAGCTATTGGTCACAACATATCACGTGGATGCATTATTAACCACGGAGTTGTGGAATGTACAACATGGGGCAAGGGATTTCGTCGGCCAGTGAACGACTCCTATGGATTGGTCGCTGACACAACGCGTAGAGGCCGCACGGTGGTTTCCGCAGCAGTGGCCAAGAAGATATCTATTCACCCGGTTGCCGAACGAACTTCAAAAACAACACACAAGAGATGGGGCATGAGATGTTACGAAAAGCGGCAGAATGGTAGTCGCAACAAGGAAGGCGGAATGAGGATTGTGGAGCACGACAAAGAATGGTCAGCGGATGAGAACCACATGTGAGTTGCGGTTGGGGTTTGGGTGGACAGGAGGATGGTGGTGACTGTAGAGATGGTAGCATGATGGATGCAGCAGAGGCGATAGAGCGGAAATGGCGACATGAGAGCCCAGCGACGAACGGTGCTCCAAGGAAAAGCAAGCTCTTACGAAGATCATATGCGGCAATACGTTTGCAGGCTGCTGCAAATTTGTTTTATTTTTTATTTTTATATTTTTTTTCACTTCCTTGTTCAAAATATATATATATATATATATATATATATATATATAGATATATATTTAAAATATTTATTTATTATTTTTATTTTTTTGATAATAATGTCGAAAGGCCTAAATGGGAAAACCACTAGAATGGAGAACCTCCTTCATAGTGAATGCTTGATTGATCGCAACAAAATTAACGATGATTTGAAGGCCAAAGGTCGGATCAGACATGGCTATGATAGCAATGTAACAACCAAAAGTCATATACGCAGCAGAAATATTTAAATACTTCGAAGACTAAGACATCCATTGTAGTATAGTAATAATAAATTGTATATTGTATAAAACAATTGATGTAGGATGATTACAAATGAGAATGAAGGTCCACTTATATACCCTAGAGGCAGGTGCCCTTTCACAAATGGCCATGTCTTTAAGACACGCCTCTTCATTACTAATTAACTAATCATTAGTTAATTAATTATCATTTTTTATTATTAAATTTATATTTACATTTATTATGAATTATGAATTTCATAACAACCTCTTACTAACATATGAAATATATGCACATATCTGAGCACAGGCTTCCAACTTAGCTCTCACCACCTAGCTAGGGAGGCTTCCTTAATCAAATTTCCATGGAAGCGGCCTACCAATGTTTTCCCTGAAATTTTGAGACTTCAAAAACCACAATATCCTTACCAAGACCATCTAGATAGTTTCGAGGCAAACCCACATAAACTTCTTTCAATTTTTAGTCTTTGTACCCACTTTACTGATTAAAACAAAATTAACGCCAAGCTAAAAATCCTCCTTGACTTTGACTCCTAATCGATCCAAGGAGACATATCGTGAAGAAGGTGAGTGATCAAATGCCATAGTGGGAGACAGGAAAGGTGCTTCACTAGTCATAGGCTCGAAATGATTTCCCTCATTGTCTGTCGATAACAAAACCATCGTAAACGAACCTGGGCCATTTCCTTTGACATTGGAACCTAGAAATCCTTGCACCTATGTGCAATCCTAAGGGCCATAGGGAAAATTTCCACAATAGAAATCCACCCATGGCTAAAAAGCCTAGATTTTAATAGAAGTTACTTTGACATCGACCAGCTCAACTTCAATGCCCTTCATTTTTTACATTTCACAGCCTACCACTCTCATATCTTACAATCACTAAAGCGGGCATGCCAGAATATCAAACCTCTGAACACTAAGGGAAACACTTCGAAAGCTAAAACTAACGATCGAAAACTATGCTGTGAAAAACTTATCAAAATTCATGTTATCGAGGGCCAAAAATGACACTCCTGCCACAATTATACATTGTTAATCATATAATTCCAACAAATTATGGCTCCATTAAATCTCAAATGAGAGTATGTACTAATTTATGGAAATGAGGAAATTCTTTTGTTCTTTTTTAGAGTAAAAATTCGTTACATCAACATGGAAGGAAAATTCCACTAAAAAATCAAACTATTGTTATGAGAGGCGCCCTACAACCCAGTATGGTGGAGACGTTGTAGTGTCTGTAAATGAGATAAACATTTAGATGTCGCCTCATTATGGGAAAGATGTTGTAGTGTTCGTAAAATGAAGCATTAGAAATAAAAATAATAAAACATAACATTCTTAATTAAAAAAATAATAAACAGTAAAAAGTAATAAAAATAGTAAATTGATTCAATTCAATTTATTATTTTATAATTTTGTTTTTTTATTATAAAATTATTAACAATTTTTTTCCATTAAAAAATCATAATATGCTATCACATTAAAATAAATTTAAATATTAATGATTCATATTTGTAACCATGATATTTTAGAACATATAATTAATAAACATACAAAAAAACTTAATAAATTTAATTAGTAAACGTATAATTTAAAAAAAAAAAATGAGATATAGAAATGTGAAATATATATAATGTAAATAGTAGGTATAAATTAAGATCCATTTGAGCATATATATTAAAATAATGATTCATATTCATAACCATTATATTTTAAAACTTCTATTTAAATTTAATTTAATAAACTTATAAAAATTCAATATTTATAACACACATTTTTTAAAAGTTAACTATATATTTTAAAACTTCTACTTAAATTTAATTAGTAAACTTATAAAAATTCAAGATTTATAGCACACATTTTTTAAAACTTAACTACCTATCTATATTATCATCAATGTTATTCATATCACATAAAAAATATAAACATGTCAAAGAATTATGCCGCATATATATGTAACTATATATATTTTATCAGGGTTCTATTAAAAATAAATATTAAAGAATATTTCTCTATATAGAGATGTAAAATTTAAATAAATATAAATAATATTATTAAGAATCAGCATAGATCCATATTAAATCCAAATCCACCCAATGTTTGAGATGATCAAATTTTTTGAAAGTGCAAAACTTTCTTCAAAATTTGTAGTAAAAAATAAGTGTGCATCTTGAGAGATTTGATTCCTCTTACACTTGGTAGATCTAGAGTTAAAATGGATCAATGCTAGTGATGTATTACATTTGAAAATATATGATACATAAATATAATAAAATTTATATTATATAATATATGATATGCAATGATATGATTTGTCATATTGTTTTTATGATGAATACAAATTTTTCTTTTTCTTGTGAAAAGAAACTAGTACTTCCATTCATATAGAAGAGAAAATAAATTTTGTATAGACACACAAAATGTGTGCATTCTTCAAGGATCTGCCTAGATCCTTGTGTAGCAAATTTAACTTAAAAAAAAAGGATATTTTTAGGAATTTTCTTACAATATAAAACTAAAAAAAAATCAATGGGGAAGATAAGTAATGTAGGAATCAATTATCTTCCCATTCTTTCCTTTCTTCTTCTAGACTTGTTGTCATTCCCCAAACTTGGGGTCCACGGGAACCAGAGCCAAAATTCCTATAGATGTCTTTGTATGGTGTTCTTTATCCAAATCTGAGTTTTTTGATATGTACACACGCTTTGTATCCCCCGATACATCCTTCATCTAAGGCAATGTTGGCAGAATTTTTGGTTTCTAAAATACTACAATATCGAACCCACCTTGTTTGGGGGTAACAGTTGTAACACCCTCCTCCCACACTTATCCAAGTACATTGGTCCATCATGGTAAACATGTGATGAAGAGTTACTATGATATGACTCAACCTCCTAGATCTCCTTAAGGAAATGGAATTGACAAACCAAAACCTTACTGACTTCCCTCGGGTGCTACAGGTTCCCCAGGGGCTAAACCACCCTTCCAGGTGCAACCTCTTTTTCAGTGTCTTGGACTCCCAAACGTTGGCATAGCAATATAGGAATTCGACTGTAACCCTCCAGTCACATGAATAATCCTGCAAGGGAGCGATTGCAGTGTTTTTCACCTAGTTCTATGCCTACGACCGCGAGATCTGAGGCACTTTTTCAGGGCTAGTCCCCAAACCACTGCCCAAAACTTAATGAAACTTTCTAGAACAATGAATGAGATAAGGAAAAGGCATTCATACAAAACTTAGACAAGAACTTGAACTAAACAGACATAACCATGACATACATTTCGTCAAACACATCATGGACATGCAATTTACAGATCATAATTACATATGTGAACATATGGATCTCATACTTATCTGAGAATTGTCAAGAAGGTCTAATTCCCTCTCATAATAGCGCCATTAACATTTATTAGCTCATGCATTGATTAACCACTCCTCAATCAATCAAAACACATCAAGGGCCATAGCCATTATATGTCTCATGACCAACATATAACTAGTAAATGAACAGCATATACATCATGATAAACCAACCATCAAAGCCACATAATAACAAATACAATTACTCATGAAATACAAGAGGAAATAACTCTTATTAACGTATGTAAAATCCAACCAAGTCAGGGACTTCCGCGTACCAACCAACCATAGATTGGGCTGAACCAAATCTCACTTTCAGCCAATCACCCCCACATCATATTCCAAACATGAATGTGGGATATCATAGAATGAACCAAACAAAACCAAACCAGGGTTTCTAGAGGCCAAACCACCTCAATCTTTAACCAGTGATTCCACCTCATGGTCGAACATCACTAATATCACAGATCGGTCTCTACCCAAGTTCTCCAAGGCTTTAGAGCATTTGTTCCAATCTGGCTCTAGGACTAGTAACTCAACCCACAATTGTCCCAGAGCTCCACAAAGTTTGTCCAACTAAGGCTCTAGGACTAGTAACTCAACCCACCAAGGGCTCCAAAGTGTTTGTCCAACCAAGGCTTCTAGGGCTAGTAACTCAACCGAATTCATTGCAGGGCTTCCAGAGCGTTTGTCCAACCAAGGCTCTAGGAACTAATAACTCAACCCACAACCATAAGGAACATAATCACCAATCATAAAACAAATGGGAAAAGCCACAACGCCATGGCTATCTAGAAAACGGAAAGGCTAGGCAAAACTATTGTCAATCCAAGCAATCCTCCATGCCAATGAAAAATCATAACCAAACAACTACATGCATATGTCATGTATGCCAAAACTAGCAAGGAAATCATACATGCAACTTAGTACCTACAAAGCAAAATCGATGTAGTTGTCGATCCTGTTGTCCTCTTGCGCTTTCCTGATTTTCCTTTTCCTTGTTTCTCCAAATCTAAAGAAGTATGCCACAATCCTCCAAGAGTGCTCCAAGAAACTCTAAGTGTGCAAGAGTATGGGAGAGAGAGAACGAAAGAGAACTCCAAGCTAAAAATGACAAAAGGTTGTGAACTGATCCTCAAACCCTTTTTATCATCAAGGCCTCTATTTTCTTCATATTCCTCTATTTTTCCTTTAATTTTCCTCACATGCAATTTTGTGACCTTTCACCTTTCTTTTCTCCTATTTTCCATTATTTTCATAAATAAATGCTAATTAATGCCTCTTTACCTTTTCCATTTCCTTTGCCAATTTTCATAGCCATTTAATAATCATAAGTGATCTTCATCGCTATGTTTTGCCCAACATTCATCTTGTAATATGTGTCCCATGATGTTGGTCTTATTTTGCCTCTATTAACTTTATTACATGGATTTTTAACCAGGGTTGTTACAGCAGTGGCATTAATCGCCTATAAGTCCCCTTCTTCTTTGGCTAAATGCTCCATAGTTTCTTCTTCTTCATCTTCAGATAGATCTGTAAACTGCCATCCCCTTAGCTTATGTGACTTTTTCTTTTTTGTATTATTTTTTATCTATGGACATGTGTTTTGCAAATGTCTTGTTTCGAAACAATTCATGCATGTGAATGTTGTGTTCTCATAATCAAGAACTTAGGACCGCTAAATATCTGTGTGCTTTAAATTTATATGACCTAGCAATCCTTTGCTAAGGTCAATCTCCACACATATTCTAGCAAAAGTGAAGATACCTTTCTATGTTCTTTCAGAATCCTCCTTTTGAATTTTCCCAAAGTGTTCCCAATATCCTCTAGGACCTTATGGTGCCAAAAGGAAAGAGAAAAATTTGGGAACCACATCTTCTAGGACCTTATGGTGCCAAAAGGAAAGAGGAAGATTTGGGAACCTCACCCAGACTGGCATTTTTTAGACCACCATGTTTGTTGGATCGAAATCTGGGAACCATGGAGTAATGAAGAGCCCGACATTTCCCTAGAACCAAGGCCCTTCATTTAAAACAAAATGATAATCTTTCTTAGTATCAAGATGGAAAACAAAGAATCCTTTAGAACATTAGTATAAGTCACAGATCATAGTCCAAGTAGAGAAGATCCATTGATGTAATGTTTTTGGCTTTGGCCACAATCCATTAAAACTACAGAGAAACGACTTAGATTCTAAGGTAGTGAAGAGGGAGTATACCTCTGGAAGATTAATTTCCATGGTTGGAGAGCGCTCCACTTATTCAAGAATGTATGGGCCTGGTGTGTTTTGATTTTGTTCTGTTGAGGTGGAAACCTTCCCATTTACTGCATCTTTAAAAGAATTGATTACACCTTGTGGTATTTTGGGATCTCATTTCCTAGATCCTAGAGCTCCAAGTTGTGATGACCCTCCTCTCAATCGTGTGTTTAAAATTATGTTTGAGTTTCTATTGATATATAATCTTGTATCTAGCAAGAGTTGTTCAAGACCTTCCCATTGAATTGAAGAACTTGGTAATGTACAAGAAATCCTCGTTTTATTTCAATGGATTGTTTCAAGGACAAAATGGAGTCATGTTTTCTAGTCCATAAAATGAAGGTTTTTCTTCCATGTTCTTTTTAAAAAATTGGAGAAGTTTCAGTTCCAAGGCAACCCTTAACTCAGTCTACGCAAACCCTAGAGAGAGAGACAAAGCATTCTGAGAGAAAGCAAACTATTTGTACACAATGGATGGATTCACCTTCGACTACACCCACTGTATTCACGATGAGCTAGGGGAGAGTCCCTCATTAATGATAGCCCCACATCGACTCAGTGCCTTAGTGATTCCAGGACAAGGCATAGGGGCGTTGAGGCCCTTTTTAAAGGTGTGACGTACTATTCTTTGTACCCAATGGCTTACGGCTCAGTGTTGCTTCAAGCTCAATATTGCCTGCACGGAGTGAGCCGCATACGAGTATGGTCAATTTCATTCCTGCGATGGCGACAAACCCAGGAACACCATGCCTTGTAGGAACCCATCCTCTTTCATTGATATCCATCCTCAATAGAAAAACAAGCTCAGGCACTATAGACAAACAAGCTCAGGCACTACAGAAAAATAAGCTCAGGCATTGTTATCCCAGCCCATATACCCGATAGATAGAGCATAAACCTTTTAATACAGTGGAGAAACCTAAGGGCTCTAAGCCATACCTCATTTCATGCTCCAAAAGCGATGGGCTCGAAACAATGAAATCCCACACGTGGAATTATGCATTTGTGTTATTGTTCCTTCCCCTGGCCCTAACTCAATTGTTGACGAACCAAACCTCCTCTTGCATGACACATTGCCCCTTGTTATCGAATCCATACAGATAACATGAATTCGTTTCCCCATTTATTGGCTCGTCCAAGGAAAAATGAGTTAGGCCAAGCTAAGTTGCAGCAATCAAATAGCAAATCCATATCAAGGAAACCCTAGACTCATTTATGTAATCCATCTTTTCATTTTTCTATGTTATATCGTACGCTCTTTAATTATATATGATATTTTAAAATCAATTTTCAATAATAAAATGATTTTGCTATTTACTTATTTTTCTATTTTAATAGAAACAAAAAATTATTTTTTATTAAATTTATTATAAATATTCTTTTTGTTTGATTTTCATATTATTTAATATTCTCTTGAAAATTTTAAATAAAATGTTTATTTTATTTCAAGGTGGCTCCTCGTAACTTCAATTAATGTAAGATTTGTTTTCAATGAATGGAGAGTAGTCATAATTTTATTTTCAACTTTTATCATATTAAGATATTTTTAAATCTAAATGTCAATTAAAATGTTTTTAAATTTAAATATCATTTAATTTTCCCCGGATTGATTTAATCAAATAAAATGTTTATTGTATTTCAAAATGGCTCCACCTGATTTATTTTTTTAATAAATGGAAAGTAGTGATATTATGATGTTTATCCATATGTACAATTGTAGCATTTCAATGATGTTTATCATATAGTGAGATGAACAAAGTTTTAATCAAGATGAGATTTATATGAAATCAACTATTCTCAAATAAAAATATAAGAATCATATTTGACTATTATAGATCAAATAAAAATATGAGAATCATATTTGACTATTATAGATTCAATTTCTTGAAGTGTATTGATTTTCAAATTTCTCACTCGTCAATGTTAATTTTGTTAAGGCCCATTTTCAACTTTTATCCTATTAGCATGTTTTTAAATTAATTTAAATATCATTTAATTTTCTCAAGAAAGATTTAATGAAATAAAATGTTTATTTTATTTCAAGGTGGCTCCACGTAAATTTAATTAATGTAAGATTATTTTTTTAATAAATGGGAAGCAGTGATAATATAACATAATCCATATGTAGTATTGTATCGTTTCAATCATGTTTATCATATCCCTTCGCTGCGATGTTCACTTACTAGACTAATACACTAACAGAGAATACCATAAAAACAAAAACAATAACCACTACGAAATAAGTCAAAACGTTCAGTCTGGCTTGATATAAACCACGAGAGGAAATATTTTCACCCAACACATTATAGTAGTCTGTTGGCTCAGAAGAATCATCAGGGAAAAAACCCTCGGTTCAAGCACAGGAGGCTTGCAGTGCTCTGATGTAGTCTAAGACAGCGCTGGCATTTTCACCTCACCCCGAAGGGCAAGGAGCCTCACCTGAAGCACGTTGCAACCAAAAGGAAGAAAGGTTCAACATGGGATCGAGGGAATATCAATCGGGCATAGGCGATCATACACATATGCATCCATTATACATGAAACAAAAATAACAGTACTCGTAGCTCATACACATAGATCAATTATAAAGAACACGGAACTAAGAGCATCCTTGCATCAATCTATAAATTACCATTTACATGCAACAGGTAGAATATTTGAAATTTTAATAGGCCCAATAAGCATGATGCTCAATACATTAGAAGTCTCAACAACCGTCAGCTTTGTCTTATATTAACTTAGCATAACAGAACACATCATAATCCGGCATTTCGCCATAAACAGTACATATAATACCCGACTCAGTTGTTCGGGTTAGATCAGCTCTGCAACCCAGTCCCTCAGATCCTAGCTCTCTCTGCTTCAGCGTCTGCACCTGCATACCTCTTCTAAGGCTGACTCCTCCTTCCTCCAGCGGGTCCAACAACAACCTTCTTCCTTTCTGTTCTTCACCTTTTATGTCCTTCCCGGCTGCCTAGACTGCCAGTTCTTGCTCGGTTGCTTTCTCTCTTAGCTGTTTCTGCGCCTTCCCGTCTCCTTGGCTGCCTTTGCCTTCCACTGCCACCTTGCCATTACTCCTCCGCAACTATTCGTTCCGCCACCCAACCGTTGCTGCCATTTGTCCCTTTCTTGCCTTTCAGTCAGTCAAAATTGGTCAAAATCATTTAAAATTAACAAAGGCTCCAACAGGCCCCAACCACAATTTCTTGACTCGTCCCTGACTCAAGTCATCTTGACCTTTGGCAGTCTTGTTGTTTCTTCCATGTGCTCTACAAGTGGTGGTTGTGTTACTACCGGCGCTATTTCCGTTGTCTGTTGTGTCGGCACTTCTGCTGCTTCGATACTTGCTTGTGGAGTAGGCACCTCTTATGTCTCAATCCTAGCTTGTGGCATGGCATTTGTCCCTGTGGCCCTTTCTTGACCTTGTGGCTCCTCCATTCCAAATGAAAGCTCCAACTCGGGGACTGAGGTTGTTGTTTGTTGCCTGAACTCAATGTATCGTTGAATTGCCAGGTCCTAGTTGGCGAGGATTGCATTGGCACCTTGTGTAAACCCCTCAGCCGATTGGGATGTTAAAGTTGTTGGTTGTTGTCTCTGTAGGTTGTCCCATTGTTGGCCGTTGGAGTCACATGCCTCTTTCAAGAGCAGAACCTACATACAAATCGGGGGCCGCAAGTCTCGAATTATCCTTCTCGTCCTTGTTGATTCTTCCTCAATGTTGTCAACCTAGGGCTGGAGGATGTCGATTTGCTCGTTGATTTGTTGCGGCTGAGCATGGTCTATGCAATCCCTTGTGCTGGAAAACAAGGACTGAAACTATTCTCTTAATGGGTAAACCTGGTGTTCTTTAGAGCTAGACTGCCTGACCAGTCATGGACCTTGCCCATTAGAGTGTATCTATTGGTGAGGACTTTGTCAAAGGATTTTTTCTTCACTTTCAGTTCCCTGACCTTGCCTTCAACTGTCTGCGCATAGATTTCCACGGGATCTAGTAATGTGGATTGTACCGTATCTATCTTCCGCTTCATTTCTCAGCTTCACTGGTAGGAGATGGCCGCCTTTCGTCGAGGGGTTCTCCCTAATCCCTCTCTCCCTCTCTATTTCTTTGAAGGCTAGGTGTCTAAGCCCCTCCAATCCATCCTCTTCTCGTTCTACATCAATTTTGTCGCAAGTCACAAATCCTGATGATTCCATATCATACAAGCACTATAGAAAGTTGTCTTCGTGCTCCCCTTCAACTAGTGTCTATGGGGTGAACAGAACCCCCTTCACTACCTGGAGCACCTCTGTCATTTGTGCCTCACTGCGTTTGAATGAAAAGTCGCCGACGAACTATGCTTCCAAGGTATCCCAGCTAGTTATTTGTCGTCATAGCTCTTCCTGGATATACCAAGCCTAGGGGATGGTGTTGAGGGTATGTATAAAATCATGTACCCACAGATCTGTTGGCAGTCCCCGGCTTTCCCAGTTGGTCGTGCAATATTTGATGTGCTCCTCAAGACTTGAATTCCCCGTGTATTCCTTTTCATCTTGCGACTGATCTTCTTTCCTACTAAACCTCTCCTTCATTGCTTGCTTAGTGTCCTTCCAGTATTTTAGTACTTGGCAATGCGCCTTCCACCACCTTGCTAACGTTTCCATAAGTGCAATGTCTAAAAAGGGAATTCTATGGTCTTCCAGTACATCCTGGTCCACCCTGTCCAAGAACCGATCTATTAGCTCAAGGCCACAGTACTTCGGGTTGTCGCCCCTTCCCATGTCTCCCCAGTTTATTCGGCTTATCATTACACATCGTCAAGTTGTCAATTCGTATCCACCTTGCTGCCATGCATCCCATGCAGCTTTAGAACCAACTTCCGAACTTTGAATACTTCTCCAGCTAACAGATCCTCCGGTTGTAGGATTTATGTAGTCCTCTCTTTTCCCTGTTGTGAGCATATATAGCTGGTCTACACCCCTGGCTCATCCCTGTCATCTATTGGCTCTATAAACCTAGGTCCTTGGTAGGGGTCTAGGCTGGATCACCCTTAGCCCATCTACTTCAAAAATCATCAGCTCCTTCTTCAAATCTATGACAGCATAGTTTTCGTATGCCCAATCAATCCCGAAGAGTGCTGGATATGGATCTTTATCCCCCATAATGTCTATCACTTCGAACTCAGTGTGCGTTTTCACCCTTGCTACATCAACCTCTACATTCCAATCCTCCGATAGGCAATATACAATACTGATTCGCCATTCTTAATTATTAGTGAGTACTTCAGCTGTGGCTTCCCCATTTCCTCCCAAGTCTTCATAGGTAGGATGTTTACATCCGACCCTAAATCTAGCATGGTGTCCCTTATCTAGAATCCTGCCACTTGCGCATTGATTCAGAACTCCTTTCCACTTCTTTTCTTATTCCCCTTCACTCTCTTAGAGGCTTTCTCTAGCCAGGTTTCACATGGTTGTTCTGCTCCCTCTTTTTCCATGGATACTGTGGCCTTTAAGCTTTTCCGCAATTCCTTCAGCATGGCCTCATCTTCAACAAACTTTAAGAACAATTTAAACCATTCCCCAATGGGCTGGGCGGGAGAAGGCCCATGAACCTGCGGTCTTCGAGTGTCCCTATCTTCAGTCATTTCATCGAATAATTTGGCTGCTTCTTGATAATACTACTTTTGGTGCTCAGGCTGATATGCCCTTCGTGGTGACACTGCTTTAACGATCAAGGGTGGTTCCTCAACATAATTATCCTCCTGTGTCTTCTCCCTCCTCAGGCGATTATATTAATATTTATCGCGGGGAAGCCCTCGCAGGTCTGAGGCTCAGCATTCATCAGGTTGGCCCCTCGCTGTCGAGTTCTCTCTTCCCACTTCACAATGAGCTCCAGGCAATCCTCCGTCGCATGGGTGTTAACACTGCACTACGAACACCAGGGTCTCCTCGGGAGTGGGCATTCCCTTGCGACATGTCCCTCCTGATCGCAGTTGTAGCACCTTAAGGGTCCTCTACCTCCCATTCTTCCTCCGCGTCCATTTCCTCCTCGCCCCCCTCGACTCGATTCGTTGAACCCTAAATGTGCATCTATCCAGTCTTTCTGCTAAAGCGTCCAGCGCTCGGCACTGATTGATGTGATGAGTGGTCAATGCGCTGAACTCACAGTAGTTGTTATTGGTGACATCATTATACTTTTGCAGAATTGGAAACATTCGCGGCAGGTGTCCATATGTCCTACAAATCTCGCAGACGTCTATGTTATTCCTTCCTAGGAAGGGTCCTTGCACTCTGATTGTCGCATCTCTTGTGGTGGAAGGGGTTCCTGACGACCCCACCACCCACCCTGGTTGGTTAATTCCCAGCAATCGCGGGCACTCCATCGCAACATGCCCTTCCACCAGGGAATGGGTGCACCAAACAGTGGGCCTAGCTGGTCGTATGGGCTGGATATCCCTCATCTTCTCAGTCAAATTCGCAATCTGGCTTTGCAAGCCCGTGATCACCAGATCTTGCAGACTCGTGCCTCCCCGGTATTCATGGGGATATCCTGGAATTGTTTCTATCCGGGAGGCTTTCTCTAATGCATCCTACAGGGTTCCTATCTTCTGTTGTGTCAGCGGTGTTCTGGTTAGGAGCAAGAGTGCCTTGATGAACCAGTCCCGATTGTGGTTTGGGTCTAGGGTGTAACTCAACTTGGCAATGGCATCCGTAAACCTTTGCATCAGCTCCCAAGCCATCTCACCCTCCCTCTGCTTAATTTCCCACAGCTCTAATAACCCCTACTGGTCTGTATGCGATACCTTGAATTCCTGCACAAATCCCCTCTTAATATCATTTATGGTGGGGTTCGAGTTCTGCTCTGCCCACTTTATGAACTAGCGTAGAGCATGTTCCCTTAGCGTGGTCTGGAATTCCACCGCTCAAACGTTATCTGGAGTCTGACAGGCCCTCCAAATGGCTTCGCAGAGGTACCAGTGTTGCTCCACATCCTTGTTCCCCTTTCCCGCAAATTTCGTGTATCTAGTAAATTATCCCACCATACTGCTCTAAGTATGGGCTAATAACACAAAAGCTTTGCTTCCCGGCTATTGGGATCCCCATAGTCCCAAGTTACTGCTATAGCTGGTTCTTGTGTTACTTCCAATATTGAGACCAGTCCTATATTACTCCTGCGCACTATATACTTGCACTGCCTTGGCTAAGCTCATGACAAATTCTTCTGGTTTGTGATAAAGTACCAAGGGATGGTCGGGGAAAACGCCACTTATATTTCGGGGTTGGGGCTGCTGAATCTTGATGGATGCTTTTTCCTCGTCGAACAACCTCCTCATCCCATCGCCCCCATTGTCATCATCTCTTTCTTCATGCCAACATGGGTGCTCATCTTGTGATCCTACTTCCACAACCTGCAAGGAGGATTCCCCATCCGTTCCCTGTTGCAATTCCATTTCCGCAACCTTCCGAGATGGTCCTCCTCTGGTCTCTTGTTGCGATCCTATATCCGCAACCCACAGGGAACTTCCTTCCTCCTCTTCCTGATGCCAACATTTCTTTTTCCTGCACTCAGGATTCCTAGCACCGTCTTCTCCCTTTGTCTCAACTTGAGGATTTCCCATCACCACTCCTAGTTGGTGGGGTCCCCTCCTTTTCCCTAGAGCCTGAGCCGCCCTTGCCTGCCACATGTCTGCTAGCTACACCCTCCTCTGTGCTCTAACATCCCTAGCTCTCCTCAATCCTACTGCATCCATCCCCTCGCAGCATCCCTATCCCCTTGTAGGCAGCATCTCCCCCTGTAATTCCTTCCCCCAATACTGGGTTTTTACGCTTCCACCTCAGCAATGGGTAAAGATAGCAGTCCCTCCTCTACCAAAAACATCTTAATCTACATCGGGACTTCCCTTATCAACCCCCCCCTTAGCTTGGAGTTAAACACAACCTCTGCCTTTGAGAAGGATTGGTAGCTCCCTGCAGCAAACTCAACCACATACCCCTCCACTATAGTCTTCACCAAGAAATCAATTGCTCTCGTCCAGTCGTTATCAAGCTATTGTAATGATGCAGTATCGAACGGAGTCCAACTATGGCAGACTGTCGCCAAGCCATTTGACTGACTCTGCCTTTTTAACTCCCTCAACCAATTGTATAGGTCCTCAGGTAATTTGCACTAGAAAATCCCCTCACGTACCTTGACGATCGGTTGATTCCTGCTGGTAGCTTTCTCTGCCACAAATTGATCCACTTTATGGTTCCACCAGTGTCTGATTTCTCTTTTAAATACCCTTGACACCATATTCTGAACCAGTTCTCTCAACTTCGGGTCCCAGCAACGGAACCATTTGTTGGCTCAGAAGAATCATCAGGGAAAAGACCCTAGGTTCAGGCACAGTGGGCTAATAGTGCTCCGTTATAGTCTAGGACAGCGCTAGCATTTTGACCTCACCCCAAAGGGCAAGGAGTCTCACTCGAAGCACGTCACAACCAAAAGGGAGAAGGGTTAAGCATGGGGTCAATAGAATATCAACCAGGCACAGGCGATCACACACATATGCATCCATAATACATGAAACAAAGATAACAGTGCCTGCAACTCATACACAGATCCATTATAAAGAACACAGAACTAAGAGCATCCTTGCATCAATCTATGAATTACCATTTACATGCAACAGGTAGACTATTTAAAATTTTAATAGGCCCAATAAGCACAATGCTCAACACATTAGAAGTCTCAACAACCATCAGCTATGTCTTATATTAACTTAGCATAATAGAATACATCATAATCTGGCATTTCGCCATAAACATTACATAAAAATACTTGTCTCAATCGCTCGGGCTAGGTCAGCTCTGCAACCTAGTCCCTTGGATCCCAGCTCTCTCTACTTTAGCATCTGCACCTGCATACCTCTTCTGCAACCGAATCCTTCTTCCTCCAATGGGTCCAGCAACAACCCTCTTCCTTTATGTTCTTCCCCTTTTATGTCCTTCCCGGCTGCCTAGACTGCCAGTTCTCGCTCTGTTGCTTTCTCTCTTGGCTACTTCTGCACCTTCCCGTCTCCTTGGTTGCCTTTGCCTTCCGTTGCCACCTTGCCATTACTCCTCTTCAACTGTTCGTTCCGCCACCTAGCCGTCACTACCACTTGTCCCTTTCCCACCTTTTGGTTAGTCAAAACTGGTCAAAATCATTCAAAATTAACAAAGGCTCCAACATAGTCAAAATGTCTCCCAAACACAAGGGCCGCTATGGAAGAGCAGTGTGTCCCTCTTCCCGCATTTCACCATCAATATAGAAACTGGAAAAAAATGGAATCTTCAACATCAAATAGACCAACTTTGGAAAGAGAATCAACTGTCCTATTTGAATCCCTATAAACATGTTGAATGTCGAAACTCCGGAATGTTTTAATAAGAGCATTGATGCGGTCCAGCCATCCTCGAAGATCTGGAGGATCAAATGTTGTTGAATCTGTGATTCCATCTATAAGAGTTTTCGAGTCTTCGTAGACATGGATATGCTCAGAGATTTCTCCTTGGCAAACCAAAGAAGTCCCCACAAAGCCAATGTTTCCACCCTGGAGTTTCTACCCATTCCACCATGTCAGTGTAACTTATAATGTGTGTTTTAATTGATTCGTAGTTGATCCGGACTTATGCAAGAATGCAACAAAATACAGAGATGCCCATATACACAGAAATGCAGCAAAAACAAAACTTCATTTCATTAATATCAAAGAACTGAAATATGCTTACATACAAAAATAAAAATAAACTAGCTCGGGCGATGGTAGTTTATCTTTGAGAATAGATGTGGCAGCTACATGCCTCTGAATTGTGTTACAATGAGGCTCAAAATCCTATCTATTATTGAGAAACAATGGAAACCCCAAAACATCCAAAAACCTAACGCTAGGAGATGAAGCATCAAAACTATGGGCCCTGTTTTGGTAAATTGGTACATCAAATTCTCGAGGTCGTAAATTTGGAATACAAACTCCGTTTGGCTATCATAATACCTCGTTTCAAATATCTTAAAGAGGAAGCCAAAAAAAAAGTTGATAAACCAGTTTAAGAGTTTCCTGGTCTCTTTGTTTTCCCTAAAATGTCTTTTAGTCCCTCAAAACGGCTTCGGAAGTTTAGGACCTGAAAAAATGCAAAAAATGGCAAGTTCTACTACAATTAAGAAAACTGAAAAGAAACAAAGGTGGGGGTCAAAGTGGAATAGGCGGGTGACCACCAATATCCACCTGGATCATTCCTACCCCCTTAGGATTCAATGGTCTCCATTGCGTTGAGTGCCTCGATGAGATGGGGAAACTTTTGTTGAACTTGGTCCTTGGAGAGCCACTTGCCTTGATGCAGAAGTTTGCCAGCTTTGACAACCCAATACAGTTATATCTTCTAATGGCGAGTGTTATTGATGTGCGTGTCCATAATCCAATCAATTGTGGCATGTTCCATGCAGTATGATTTTAACTCTATTGGTGAGAGTTGTTCTACAATGTTTGATGTGTCCAGTGATGGTAGAAAGTATGGTCAAAGGTGGTCCACATTGAACATTGGGTGCAGGCCAAGGAATGGTGGAATGTTGAGCTCGAAATCATTATCCCCTATAGCCTTAGTAATGATGTAAGGCCCATATCGAAGCAGGTGAAACTTGCGGTGGGGCCAGTGTGGCACTCCTTCTGCAAATGTAACCAAACCTTATCGCCCACCTGGAACGTGTGTGGCACCCAATGTTGATCATGAAGTTGTTTGTATTTAGCATTGGTTATGTCCAATATGTCATGGACCTAGTGGTGGATGTGCTGAATGCGCTCAATGAAGTTGTTAGCCTTGTCAGCTTCGGAATGGACATGAGTCAAATCTGCCTGAGTAGATGCAAATGGTATGGCCACATCAATGGGACATAGTGGTTGGAATCCCAACCCAACCTCAAAGGGGTTTCTGCCAGTGGAGCTATAGAGAGATCTGTTGTAGTTTTGTTGGACAGGGGAGGCTTTCATCGCATGTGCGTGGATGCTTCGAGTTGTACACACGCAAAATGTGTATGACCATCCCGTTGACGACCTCTATTTGGCCATCAATTTGGGGGTGGAAATTCATGGACTTAGTGAGCTTGGTATCCAACATTGACTAGAGACTTGACAAAAATGTACTTAGGAACCTGTTATCCCGATTTGAGATAATGGACTGTGGGATCCCAAAATGTACCCACACTTGTTCAACAAAGAGCTTAGCAATGGCTTTCGCTGTGATAATCTTCTTGCAGGCTGCCAAAATGGCCATCTTACAAAATTTGTAGACGACCACAAAAACATAGTCGTTTCCATGCTTAATAGAAGGAAGGCACGACATGCAATCCATGGAGATGGATTCTCAAGGTCGACTAGGAGTAGGCAAAGGAGTATATAGGCCTTGCTTCTTGATGGTCAGTTTTGCAATTCGTGCGAATGGTATGGAAAAAATTTGTGAACTCTGACACATATGGCCCCTTCCCTGCCTTAACGTGGTCCATTTTATGTGTTTATCTTCATAGCTCTCGATAGAGTAATATTGTTCCTTGATGGTGTCTCGGAAATAATTCCGAGTGGGTGCGGCTGAAAATAGTAAGGATTATCTCTCGTCCTTTTGTTCACAGTAGGTTTCCCACCAGTCCTTGACATGTGAGACGGCTTTGAGAAGTGCAAAAGTAATATTTTCCCGATTGGAAAAGTCATGAACTGAAAAATATCCTTCCAACAGATTTAATCATTTATCTATGGCGTATGCATCTATCTAGCCCTCAAATATGGGAATATAAAAGTTAACTTATACTTTAAAAGGAGTGGCGCCTCCAGAGTGGCTGTTGGATGAAATCGCCTGTGGGTAGTCATCGAAGGATCTAGGCAAATTTATCCATCATCGCATTCCTTTGTCTCTTAAGGGCTTCCTCAAGTAGTATTTTGAAAGGATCTCCTGCCACCTCATCTTTCTTTTCTTTCGCCATGAGAGGTTGTCGTGTTTTGCAAGGCTAGTCTTGCAAAGGTTCAACCAGATCAAGCCCTAAATATTTATACCCAGACCTCATTGGGGACATGCAAAGAAGAATAGAAATACCCATATACATAGAGATGCAACAGAAATAAAACTTTATTTCATTAATATCAAAGAACTGAAATATGCTTACATACAGAAATAAAAATAAACTAGCTCGGGAGATGGTAGTTTATCTCTGAGAAGAGATGTGGCAGATACATACCTCTGAATTGTGTTACAATGAGAATCAAGGCCTATTTACTATTGAAAAACAATGGAAAACCCTAAACATCCAAAAACCTAACCCTAGGAGATGAAGAGCCAAAAATGTGGGCCTCATTTGGGTAAATCGGTACATCAACTTCTCGGGGTCATAGCTTTGGCATATGATCTCTGTTTGACTATCATAATACCTCGTTTTGAAGATCTCAAAAGGGAGGCCAAAATCAAATTAGTAGTTGGTTTAGGACTTTTCCAGTCTTTCCGTTTTCCCTAAAAACACCTTTTAGTCCCTCAAAATGGCTCGAGAAGTTTAGGATGCAAAAAACTGCCAAAAATAGTAAGTTGTGCTACAATTAAGGGAACTGAAAAGAAACAACGGTGGGGCTCCAAGTGGAATAGGTGGATGGCCACCAATATCCACCTAGATTAGTACCGAAACCCCGCATCCACAACGTCCCCACTGGGCTGCATCGTCAAAGAAACCTGCAGGCAAAGAAATCAAAGGGGACATGCACCAAGTAGACAGGTCCTTCGTGGTCAACAAGGGAGGTTCCAGTATCTCCAACCATGTAAGGATTTTGGATCATATCTTAAACACATTAATCTGTATCCCTTCAAAAAAAAAAATGGTGCCTTCCAAGTTTCCAAGATGACATACAGTGGGATGTATATATGCATACCATATTTGGACGTTCCCCATCATAAAAAGTAAAAGAAGAATTTGTCACCAGATCTGAAGAGTGGCATAGCAAAAAGAGACAGGTGTGAAACATATTCATTTGTCTCACAACACAGGGGACACCATCCAGGGCCCTGGAAGCCCTGCTTGAAAAGATTGTCCCAATTTAATATTCTATTTTTCCAAACCATCCAGATGAATAAAATTATCTTCAAAGGGGCATTCCACCACCAAATGGAAAGAATCCATGGCAGTACAGAAGAATCATATATAAAATTCATGATGTACCTGTAATTGTCGGGGACCACTACAGATCCTTGTTTGAGTATTCTAGCCCAAATGAGCGAGTCTCCTCTCGCGTTCCTGCATAGACCAATGTGTTTGAGATCATTGATGTAACTATTCCACGCTAGTACAGTGTGTCCCATGTAATATGATTTTCTCATCCTCTTTCCATATCGGATGTAATCCGTTCCATTTGCTAATCACTTGATTGAAGAAAAAAAGACCCCTTCGTTGTAATGCCACAATAGTGCCATAAGAAAGTCAAGAGAGGTTACATACACCCAATATATGGTCTCATCCAATGATAATCATATTTCCCCTACAAAAAGAACATTTTAATCTCTACATAAACTAGTACTTTATCCTCTAGAAGCTCAACCAGATGTATGATCCCTCCCTTTTCCCAATCTCTCCCATTCTGAGCCAATCTATGAGAGGCCTTCTCTTATGATGTTTTGCTTTAATAATCTCCCCCCATATACCAATACCAAATAGAACCTGCCAAAGTGACTTCAAGAGCAGTGACCAGCCAAATATTTGGGTGTTCAAAATACCCCAACCTCCAAGCTCCTTTGATCTGGAAATAGTATCCCATTTAACTAAGTGTATTTTTCAATCCATATTAGTCCCAGAACATAAAAATCGGGATAATAAAAAACCAATCTTAGAAATAACGTGTGATGGGAGTGCCAACAAATGTGTTCAATGTGTAGACAGTTGTCGTTAGTCATCTTGAACCAAGGTGAATCTCCCACCGAGAGAAATTCAGTGATGTGTCCAACACTTGAGCTTATTCTGGAATTTAGTAAGTAACCATGTCCAATCCTCCGATCTGTAGTTGTTGGGATTTAACCTAAAGCCCAAATAAGTAAATCCCTCATGTAGGGGTTTGGTGCCCACACCGAAAATTCTCGCAATATAGTCAATATTCGAAAGGTTCCTGCAGTATAATCCATATTAATTTTGTTTACAAGGCCCATTTTCACCCCAAATTTACTCTATCGATTACCAAGTAATGATGAATAAAAATATGACAAACATATTTTACTATTATCATTTTCAAATTTCTTGCTTATCAATATTAGTTTTGTTTATAAGGCCAATTTTTCACCCCAAATTTATTATCATTTGTGAGAAATTGAAATGATAATAGTATCATTTGTGAGAAATTACCAAGTAGTGATGCTATATTGTATTCTCGTTGAAATATCATTTGTGAGAAATTACCAAGTAGTGATGCTATATTGTATTCTCGTTGAAATATCATTTGTGAGAAATTGAAATGATAATAGTGGCCCCTTGATGTTTGAGGTTAAAAGCATTTGTATATGTAAAATACATCATTGTTTCTTTCATGTGTGTGTGCATTCATTATTGAAAGAGAGTGCGGGCTTACGAAAGTGATTAAGGCCACCTACAAAAAAATCAAACATATATTGAAGGCATCTTCATTATACAAAGTAGGGAGGCATTTGCATGCTCTTGAAAACTATCATAGTATATTAAAATAGGAGAAATGTGCACTTGGGGCCATATCAAAACAACATAATATGTTTGTATGAAGATAGGTTCAATGACTAAAAAATAGTGCTCTTCACTGAAGATCCTTGTATGGAAACACTACCACCATCAAGGATATGGAAAAAAGTCACAACAAAGGATTGTTCATTGGAAGGGGCCCCAAAACCTGTAAATATTCACCATAAGGGAGGCACTTGCAAACATACAATATCACGGGTATTCAACTAACATTGGAACATTACAACCACCATGTTGTACAATCTCTTCTAATGTCATAGAATAAAACATAAGGGAGACTAATAAATCAAAGAGCAATGACGATTCTCTCTGCTCAATCTGACATCGACCATTGATAATGATGAATGGGGACCTAAGGTATTTGAAGACTACTTTACACACTCCCAAAATAATAAAATGGTTGTCAATAGGAGTGATTATTTGGGGAACACAAGACATGGGATCCTTTTGAATCATAAGGATCACTAAGGAACCAACTATAATGAATTGGGATTTTGACAAGGATAAACTAGATGTAGTCAATTATCGTCAAACTCAATACCTCTTTTGGTTCATGAGAGGAAATGTGTTTCAATGTGGGAAATAGTGACAATTTGTATAATATAATACAACATAGTGTTGAGTTATCAAAAACCATTAATTGGATACTTACGCAAAACAAGGACTAAGGATTATGTGGACAATTTCAAACTAAATGGATGAACTTGTGTCATGACTCTAGATGATATGACCAATAATTATTTGGAGGGTAGATCTATTGAATCACAATGAATGGTATTGGGATATAGTAAGTGTTATAGATAGATAAAATCAAATGGAAACATGGGTGAGTCAATTCAAGTGATCCAACCAAGGATGACAAGGAATATGACTAAGTGAAGAGATGTTATTTGGACATTGAAATGATGTGAATATTGATATTTCGCTCATGTTGGTATTTTGAGTTTTTTTTGGATGCTTTTGTATTTCTATATTATTAATGAATAATAAAAAAATATAGATATGTACAAACAAGGAAACAAGTTCCATGAACAAATACGACAAAATGACTATTTTTTATGATAAGTATTATAGATAGATACAATCAAATGGAAACATCAGTGAGTCAATTCAAGTGATCCAACCAAGGATGAAAAGGAATATGACTAAGTGAAGAGATGTTATGTGGACATTGAAATGATGTGAATATTTATATTTCGCTCATGTTGGTATTTTGAGTTTTTTTGGATGTTTTTGTATTCCTATATTATTAATGAATAAAACAATATAGATATGTACAAATAAGGAAACAAGTTCCAAGAACAAATACGACCAAATGACTATTTTTTATGGTGATAATGATCACTACAATCAAGGGTGGGGCCCCTTATATGAGTCTACGTGAGGAGATGATGAGTGATGAACTGAAATGAAAATGGCCTATGAGTCATGCATGAGATAAGAGGTCAACATGATGCAATTGAGCATCTAGCATAGTAATCCCCAAATAATTTTGGGAGTTTGAGTGTATAGATTAGCATTCTTATCAGAACGGAATATGAGACCTTATTCTTAGATATGTATATTATATGGACTCTCGATCTTAATGGGATAAAGCTAAGTTGCACGGTGACGCGTCCCCGCCATAATTCATGATGTTTCCTCAGTTCCGGCGATCCGAGGACTTTAGAACTCGTCGGAAACGTTCCAAATTTGTCGAGGACTCAATTAGGGACTTGGGGACTTCAAGGCCATCCCCTAGTCGTCCCTCGAAAAATCGGGGAATTTTTGGGGACTTCCAAAACGTCTCTCAATAAATCAAGGACTTATGGACGACCCCAATATAATTTAAATTTACAACTTAAAAAAAATATTAAAATTTTCATTTTTTATAAATAAAAAATAAAAATCAAAACTTAATTCAAAATTGTAAAAAAAAATTAAATCATTTACCTACCTTAACGCATACCTAAGTTCACAAAGGTAAAAGTTAAAAATAAAACATAGCCCACATAACATTTTGCTTTCATTTACCATTCAACTGACATGGAGAGAGCCGATAGGGAGAGTCCAAGCTTCATGCAAGCAATTTTCTTCACACACATAGGAGGGTTTTCAATGTTTCACGTAGGCTTTCGAGCAGGTTTCACGATAGGGGTTCACCTGGACGCGCACTTCACACCCAGCAATGAGCAGCGAGACAGCCTTCATGCTCAGCAGTGCACGCCCTTCATGCCCAATAGTTCACGCCCTTCACGCCTAGCAATGAGCAGATAAATACAGTTTTGTGTTTTTGGTTACCGAGCAACAAGGAAGGCATGCCAAAAGTTAGAAGTTGAGCCAGAAAAACGCAGGTTAGAAGGCTGCAAAAATTTTAACTTTAGTTTATGATTTATCCGTCATCACTAGAACCCATAAATGATAATTTTTATTTTTATTTTTTGAGTGTTATCAATTTTTTATCAGAGTTTTCAGTTTCTTTCGTGGAGTTATCAAAAAACTTGGAGCAACAATGCGTTTTTGGTTGCCAAGTAAGTTTAAAATTTTGTTTTTATTTTTAATTTTTTAACCAGTAGTATGTCTGATATTTTTAATTTTTTTTCCTTAAAATTTTAAAACAAATCTATTGTATTTTTAAATTCCAAACCTCACCTATAAAAACAAATCAAATGGACTGAAATACTTCAGCAATTGCTCAACCTGAGGGTGGAACATTAGCAGGGGCAACAGAAAATTCAATTTTCATCAACACAGAGAAACCCTTGCTTCAGTTTGTCAAAAAACTCACCAAGAATAAAAAGAAAAACAGTGGTGGTTTAGAGGAGTGAGCATGCAACCTTTGTTGTCATAATTTCAAGGGAGGCTACACTAGGGTTTACCATCATCTTTTGTCTATTCATATAGATGGAGTAAAGGTATGCACTTGTCCCTTGGAAAAGAGAAATAAACTTACTAAACTTCACATAGCTGCCACAGGTGGCATTGTAGAGATGGATGAGGGAAACTCTATTGTCCTCAAAAAACCAAAAAATTTAAGCACAGAAGAAGACTACTCACAAGAAATCAATGAAAAATATTCAACTGATTTAGGTTCCAATAAATCTAGTTCAAGTAAGAAAGGCATAGATGTTGTGGCGGAGTGATTCAATGTGCAACACAAGAATGAGGTTGATGATGCAGTGGTTAAATTCTTCTTTGCCAATGGAATATCATTTAATGCCACCCGTTCCCCCCGGTATAAAGAGATGATAAAGAAATTCATTGTTGTTGGTCCATCGTTTCAGCCCCCTGGTTACAATAAATTGAGGACAACATTATTAGATAGAGGGGTCACAAAGATGCACGCAGTGATGGAAGGCCTTAAAAATCATGGGTTGAATATGGGTGTTCAATCGTCATGGATAGTTGGACAAATATTCAACAAAAGGCCTTTGTTGAACATCATTATCACCTCTCCAACTGGACCATATTTCTTAAGGGAAACTGATTGTATTGGAAAGATGAAGGATGCAGCCTTTCAGTCTGAGGTATTAAAAGATGAAATTGATGAGATAGGTCCTACAAACGTGGTTCAAGTTATCACAGATGTTGCACCAATTTGTAGGTCTACAGGGTTGATGATTCAAAGCAGGTACAGGCATCTATTTTGGATTTCTTGTAGTGTGCATGCTTTAAATAATGCACTCAAAGACATTGGTAAAATTTCTTGGATCACCCGCATTATTTTGGATACAAGAAAGGTGCAAATGTTCATTTGCAACCACCATGCATATCTAGCTATTTATAGAATTTATGCAAAAAAGGAGTTTTTAAAACCAGCAGATACAAGGTATGCCACCTACTATCTCCTTCTTGACCGCATGCTAGAGGTGCAACGTGTCCTAAAGGCCATTGTTATAAATTCTAAGCGGTCTGCATGGGGGGAATCCATAACAAATCATGGAAGAAAGTAAGGTAGTGGGTCTTGAATGATGATTGGTGGGTTGATGTGAAATACAGTGTCTCATTCACTGCTCCAATAGTGGAGCTAATCAAGTATGTATATTAAGATTCCCCTTGCCTTGGGGAAATATATGAGTCAATTGATAGCATGATTGGAAAGATCAAGTCCATCATTCTTCAAAGGAAACCCTCTTTGGGGTTATTTAATGAGCTCCAAAGGTTGATTGAAAAGAGATAAAACAGGTTAAAAACACATCTTCATATGGTTGCTTATGCACTTAATCCAAAGTGGTATGTGGAGAGGGATGGCAGAGTTCCACCAATAGATGACCCTGAAATGAAACAAGGCTTTATTGATGCCATAGAAAATATGCATACATCATAATAAGAAACCATATTTCGATAACAATTTCTTGATTTTGTTTTGCTTAGCAACCCCACTTTTTCTAGAGCCGCAAATAAAGATTTGTTAGGTATGGAACAAAAAAGTCCTAGTGGATGGTGGAGGATGTATGGGGACAAAACACCAAAAATACGCACTGTTGCTATGCGTTTACTATCTCAAGTTGCTAGTTCTTCAGCTGCATAAACGAATTGGCCTATATTTAGTTTTATCTACTCTATTAAGAGGAATAGGCTTACCTCTAAAAGAGCAGAGAAACTAGTTTATGTGCACAGTGGTCTTCTTACAAAGAAGACTACAGAGTATTTACAGGGACCTGCATCACAGTGGGATCTAGATCCTGAGGATGCTTCACAGATTGAGAATGATGATGATGGGCCATCTATACATACAGGATTGGTTAATGTACCATTAGATGACATTGAGCTGCAGTTGCAAAGCATTGATGATGATGGGAGAGAAGATAGTCAAGCTCAAGCATTTTCAAATAGACTTGATGCAGAAGATATGAATCTCTGGGTAGCTTTAGCATTCATGTTATTATGGATATTGACTGGTAATTCCTTTTTTGTTGTCTTGAGTAATTTTGATTTTTCCATTTGGCAACTACACTAGTGACTATGTTATTTTAATTTTTACCATTTTGGCTCTTGCACTATAGTCTATAATTTATAAATTTATAATTTGTGGTTTTCTAGACTCTTAATTTGAGATTTATATTTAAATTTTAATGACATTAAATTTTAGTACTATTTACTTTTACGCTTTAACTGCTATTTAAATTTTGAAATGATTCATCATGCATCATAGAATGATTATGTACATACTAGACAATAGTAGATTGTAGGTTGTAACTTATAACTTGTAACAAACTAATATTACTTCTTAAGTTGCAATGATCACGAAATTTGTTTTTGTGATGCAAAATTCTCAATGACGATTACATAATATTAGTATTAGACTTTAGTCCTTAGATTAATCATTTTAGTATTTTATTTTGTAATTTGAATTTCAAAATAGTAATAGTTCTAATTTTTATATTTTAATTTATCATTTTTATTCATGTTTATGTTGTTTTACTAAATTTTACTTTAATTTTAATTTTTTAATAAATCTAAAAATTAGTTGCCACACTTGTCATCCCCAACCCGCCGTCCCTTGAAAATTTGGGGGTGTGCTCTAATTGTTCCGGAAACTCGTCCCCCCATCCCCACAAATAGTGCAACAGAGGGATAAAGTAACATGGGCACCATTTTTCAATGGGGGCAAAAAGATGAGGGCAACACATGAAGATGGAATGCTAACAATCAATAATAATTTAATGTACCTTGGAGGGTGAAATTACTTACTGAACTAAATCTAGGGGAGCCCTACAAGTATAACTCACGGACAAGGTCCAACGATAGAAAATGTAATGCACATAGAGATAAATATTGTAGGAATGTCAATTTGAAGAAATATACTTGAAGCTATAATGGTGGTCACAAGCAAAAAATGGATTTCTGATGCACACATGAAACTGATCACGCATAAAATCACTCATGAAAATAAATATCACAGTGCAAATAGTGTATAAAATGGAACTTGTGAGCTCCCATACCTATTTGAGAAACCTAGGATGGGAAATGGCCTTCTGGTGAACTTGTTGATGGTGATGAACAAAGTTGACCAAATGCAAGGGGACACAACTAGGCTCGAACTTGTTGATGGCAATGAACAAAGTTGACCAAATGGAAGGGGACATGACTAGGCCCTACAACAGTGTTGGTGGCTTGAAAAATGTTGTCAAACTCCTCAATGACCCCTTAACATTTGGCGTAAGACCCTATAAATGGGGTGGGGCCCATAAATCTAAAGTCATTTTTACTTGTATCCATTTCAAAAACCTTTTGTTAAGAACACACTTATATTAAGAGGGGGGTGAACCAGTATAAGACATGTTTTACTTATTTAAAGATTCATGAACCATAAGAAAACAATCACTTATGAGATCTATCAACTGCAAAACATGGAACACAAGATTTACATGGAAATCCTTTTGGGAGAGAACAATAAATCTTATTTCAATAATTCTTTGTAAGCACCAACTTACTAGAGACAACAATTTTCACTGCGACAAATATTTGTAGACACCAACCTATTGAAAATACAAATCCCCACCGTTGCAAATGTTCGTAGGCACCAATATGCGTTATGAAAATATTCGTAGACACCAACCTACTTCATTGAGTCTACTTGATAATATTTCCTTCACCAGGAATGCTAGCTACTTCTACCTTCACCAAGTCTATTAACTACTTCTACCTTCACTAGGTCGGCTTCTCCACAAACTAATTGTTTTTGGCATATTCCTAAGAATGTACTTGTAGAACATGCCATCTATCCAATTTTGCAAATCTAATTTTGAAATTTTTACCTAAGGTGCTTCTATATGTCTCCTCAAAATTTTCAAAATTTCAGTTTGATAGTCTCAAAAAAAAGTTACAACAAAAATAACAAGATGACTTGTCTAAGACTAATTTCATGATCATTCGAAAACCTTAACTTCCACAAGGCATATCTCCAAAAGTATATCAAACCAAACTCTAAAAATTTTACATGAGGTACTGCTATATGTCTCCACATGTCTCTAAAAAATTCACAATCAATAACATCCCAAAATAAGTTATAGAGAAAATGTCAAACTAAACTATTTGAAATTGATTTTAAGACTATTCAGAAACCCCAACTTCCATAGGGAATATCTCTAAAATTTTAATGAATCAAAGTCTAAGATGTTTACCAAAGTTATTGTTATATGTCTCCACAGGTCTCTGAAAATTTCAGAGTTGAAAACAACCCGGGAAATAAGTTATAGTAAAACTGCCAAAATGTCCAATATGAAATTGATTCGGGACTAGTTAGAAACCATAACTTCCACGGGGCATATCTCTAAAATTATAGCAAACCAATGCATGAAATTGTATCACTTGTACATGTAGATCTCATCCCCATTTCCTCAAAATTTCACACTCTGAAACATCCCATAATAAAAGTTAAAAGTCAAGATACCAATATGACTCGTTCACTCCAAAAATCACATTTTTTCTCCACCTTTAAAACCCCAAGAGTATTCACGAAGTTCTATTACACACCTCATATCTCTTCTTGCTTGGATGGTATTCAAATGCATTCATCTATCATTTATTTCTAGTGTTCTTGCATTCGCTTATGGGGCTAACTTGTAAAATTACCATGGATGTGTAGTTTAACTACACTACATATTAGATCTTTCATTGAACTTCAAATCTAAAAGTTGTTCATGAGGATGTCATAATGAAAATGGTTGCACTCATCTTAAAGTATGATGAAGATATATGGTTTGAAATTTGTAGTGCAAGAGGTCCTTTTATTTGCAAGTTTAATCAAAGCATTTCACAAGCATTGGGATTTTTGTTATGAAGAATAGGTTGAAACTTTAATTGAAGAATTTCGTGAAGTTTGTGTTAAAATAAATGTTTTCCATAACAAAGAAAAGGTGATCAGGGAGCTAATATTTATTCCAAAGTAACCCTTTGAAGGAATTAATGATTGAAATAGAAGAAAAGGTTGAAGCATTGAATGTCCTTGTCTCCCTAAAAGAAGAAAATTATGGATCAACCAAAAAGAAACATGGAGATGCATTTCATGAGGATTGCTTTAATAACAAGTATTCTCTTCCATCACATGATTCATTCCTACATCAGATTTTGGATCTGAATGATGAGATGTGTGATAAATTTCTTGAATACCTTGTTGCAACACCTTGTGAAGTTCTTGATGGTGAATATTAATCATGGTGACATAAGCAATCTTTGTTTGGTCATAATACATAGATGGGATGTTGATTTGTGGTTGAATCGTGAAGACCCCACTATGCCACAAACAATGAAAAATTGTGTGGCTAAAAATATGAATTTGTACTTTCCTTTTCTAATTAACCTTTTGAGCAAATTCATGATGCTTGAAGAGAATTACTTAGATTGTATCCAAAATGTTCGAAAATGGTTAGGGAAGCATATTAAACTTAAAATTTTCCTTAGATGACATTTACTTGTGATATTAGTATCTTCTTATCATTATTATGTTTATGTTCTTCATCATCAAATAAATGCCAAAAAATAGAGATCACGTGAACACAAGATATAGGCTCCATGCCATGGAAAAACCCCTCCAATAGGGGAAAACCCACAAGAACGTCTCTTCTCATCAACTTCAAAGGAGACTTCTAAGACCTAAACAAGACCCTTTGTTTCCATCAAGACACAAGTCAACCAACTAACCCATCTTCTCTTCTTGACTTTTAATCATAAACTGTATAGCCTTCATGTAACTTCATATATGAAAACATCCAAGAAATTTTGCATATTACAGACCTTCCATGTCTTCTAGGGCAGATTTATCTTCAACTAAGCTCATCTCTTCTTCTTTTGTACTTTGCATTCTTTCTTGACTGCATACTTGCTCTGAAAATGAAGTGTGTATGATCATCCTCAAAGGAGGTCAAATGTCTTCTTTTTATAGCCTTTCAAGAGCTCTTCAAGCCCATTGTGAGGCCGAATTTAGATAGTTGGTTGACGTATACTTGGGAGCACTATAATCATTTTTATAAAATACAAAAGGTTATTTACATAATGAAAATGATCTTTTGACTCAAGGCAATCCTAAGGGCATGTAATGGATGCCTAACCTATTGACCAAAGACTCAAGCATGAAACCCATGCTTTATATAATTTTTTCTTTTTACAATATTCCTACTTCTTTTGATCAATACATAATTACATGAGATAAAATGACAATTATGAAGACTATGTGAAAAAACGGAAACCCAATTCCTATTGCAGCAACTGATGTTAATTCTTCTAATTGTTAATTCGATTAAACAATTTACTTGTGTGATACGACAAATATCGAATTAAATACATTGAAACCTTCACAAAATATAAATCATGGAAGAAATAAAAATGTTGGAAGAATAGATGCGCACACACACACAAATACACAATTATTTTTGGACTAAGTCCCTGGAAAAAAACCCAACTCGGAAAAACCAATGCAACAGCTGAGGGTTTTAATATTATGCAGTAGTAAATCTAAGTACAAGACTATGGATGCTCAAATCTAGCAATCCATATAGAGAAATGACTGACAATAAAGCTAGTGAGAAAAAATCTCACTCCCACTGGAAATCTAACACTGACCTTGGCTCAAATTGATCTACTCTCTACTGTCTATGCGCAATCACTGTGTCGGCCTACGAGTACTGCATCCCACAACTCATAATTGCTTCCCTTTCGCTATCTGATTAGTTATTCTCTAGGATATGGATCCTCCTAGCCTCCGAACTCTCTCTCTGGCATCTAGCATTGAATCACTGCTTCTCTCCAACAAAATACGGAGTCCCCCCTAAAGCATTGTGTTGTCTCTATGTGGCTCTGCGTTGCCTCTCTGTGGCACTCCTGCCTCTCTCCAATGCACTCATCGGAGCTGGAAAATATTCATGCAACCTTACTATCCCTACCCCTCTCTCACTGCTTCAAGTTCACTAGCTCTCTCTCTCTTGCAACTCAGTGTTGCTACTCTGGAAATCGATCTGCCAGTGAAATCGAACTGTTGGTGTGTCTTCTCCAAGCCCCATCGAATTTCTTCTTATAATCTCTCGTTGAGACATCAATGACCAAGATTAAAACATAATTCATGGCTAAGATTAACTAAAACTCGATCCATGTATTTTTCTAGAAGATTTTCATGATGACTTAATTAATACCCTTTAATTAATCATATTCATTAAGTTTAGACTTAGGAAACAAAAAAAATGGATTAATTATCTTAATTAAGTCATCTCTAGGTGGAATTTCTAGAAACGATTTATGGGTTTTGGAGAATATATGTATTCTAGACTCTCCACCAAATTCTGCGGCTAGAACACATTTGATGCTACAAAAACTAACACTCCCTCTTAGTGAGGAATGTGTTCTAGCAATGCAACACATTGAAGCAACACCCTGTTTCTGCACCACCCCCTGTCATGTTGTTGATGTATGCCTATTGTTGCCCACCAACTACTGCGCAACTATAATATGCATTGCATATGTGTTGTTGCTAGCCCTGTTGAACTGTTACCAACACTGCATTTTCACTGCAACTCCCTCTCCATCTAATGTTGTTGCAACTGCAATAGCTGCAACTGAAAAACATCCAATACACTGAATCAATTATGATCATTATAATGTATATGTCTCTTGAATCTTTGACTTTTGCTAGTCTCTGCGTTGACACTAAAGCCTTTGCATTGATGCTAACTCTGCTCTATACCAACCACACTATTGCCAACTCTACACTGCATTGCCTAGTATCTGACTGCTACTTTCCACTGCATCCGTCACTCTGGCATATGACTGCATCATCTGCCACCGATCCATCCTGCTACTCCATGATATGGGCTCCTGTAGAAAGGTATGGATTCATGAGGTGGACCTCCTCAAGAATCATGCACATCTTGTAACTCTCTTGGGTGACAAAACCAAATCACCCCACCTCACTCCTAGAGGTATATCGGTGATCATGGAAAACTCTTCCTTCAATCTTGAGGACAGCTTGTCGATCTCTGCATGAGTTGTTTCCTATTCCTACTTCTCCTCCTTGTCCTTCTTCCTAAGAGGACACTGGTTGTTTCAATGGCCAAGCTCACCACATCTGAAGCACTTGACCTTGGAAAGGTCCTTCTTCCTCTTGTGATGCTCTTGTTGTCCCTTTGATGTGAGGGTCACATTCTCTTCTTCCTTCACTTGCTTTGTCCCACTAATGTTGCTAGTGCCACTGATGGTGCTCTTCACCAAATCTCGCCTCATCTCCTCCTCTTGTGGATCAGCCCACATTTGATCCCAATTAGGAAACTTGTCTTTGCCCAAAATGATCTGGACGAAGACTTTCCAGTCTTCGAAAACGTTGTTTAGAGCTAACCGCACCAATTTTGTAGGTTGGGGTGCTGACCCTAGTGCAGATAGCAGGTCTCGAACATCCTGAAGCCTAGTGAGGAAGGGGTCTATGAACTCCCCTTTCTGCATCCTGGTAGATCTCAGCTTCTCCTCAAAATACATCTTTCGCTGCTTGGAAGATCCCTGGTATAGCGTAGCAGGAGCTTCCCACATCTTCCTGGCAGTATCTTTGCTTGCTATGTGGGACACCACGTGATCTTGAACCCCATCGAGAATCAACCTCTTTTATTTTGCCATCTCCTTCTGGTAGGTCTTCATCTAATCTGCGTCCATGGGGATAGATACCACTACATCGATGTAGGCTTTGAGTTCATATTCATCTAGAATACAAGAAATGTTTTCTTTCCATATCACATAGTTGAAGGCTCCCTCCAACTGATCCTGTTTTCTCAGCCATGTTAATGTCATCTCTACAAAAATTCGAACTATTCATCTTCTCCTCTGCGCAACTAGTGATTGGCTCTATGCACTCCTGGCTGGAGTGGGAAAATCTGCTCACAACAAATATTGCTCTGCAATGAAAAATCGAACTTCTAGACTAGAAGTTCCCTCAGGAAAGAATTCCCTCAGTGTGTGCTCTTCCTTCCTCTTGACGCTATTCTACACCAGCGAACTGTTGCAAAATAACTGCGTCCCAAATGAGGATTTCCTCTGCAAGGAAAATATTGTTGCTCCCTCTGCCTCTAGTAATCTTTGATGTGGAAAATTTATTCTTTGTCAACTCTCTTAGAGAAATAATTTTTGCCTCTAAAATCGACCCTCCTGGCCAAAGGCACTATGCTGCCTCTAAGGGTTTTGAATTGTTGCCTACGCAGACCTTCGAAATTCCTCCTCTTCTACCACTGAGCTCTCTGACTTCTAAGTTGTGCTCTGATACCATGTGAAAAATCAAAAACCTGATTCCTATTACAACAACTGATGTTAATTCTTCTAATTGTTAATTCGATTAAACAATTTACATTTGTGTGCTACGGAAATATCGAATTAAATATACTACAACTTCCACAAAATAAATATTGTGGAAGAAATAAAAATTTTGGAAGAATAGATGCACACACACACACAAATACACAGTTGTTTTTGGACTAAGTCCCCGGGAAAACCCAACTCGGGAAAATTGTTGCATTAGTTGAGCATTTTAATATTATGCAATAGTAAATCTGATTACAAGACTATGGATGCCCAAATATAGAATCCATATAGAGAAATGATTGACAATAAATCTAGTGAGAAAAAATCTCATTCCCACTGGTGATCTGGCACTGACCTTGGCTCAAGTTGAGCTTCTCTTTGTTGCCTCTGCAAAGTCATTGCATCACCTATGCAGTACTACGTCCCACAACTTGGAATTTCTTCCATTTCGCTATATAATCAGTTGTTGTCTTGAAGATGGACCCTCCTGGCCTCTGAACTCTCTCTCTGGATTTTATTACTAAATCACTGCTTCTCCCTAGGAAAATACGAAATGCCCTCTGAAGCACTATGTTGCCTCTTTGTGGAACTCACTGCCTCTCTGTAATGCACTCATCAGAGAAGGAAAATATACCTTCAGCCTTACTATCCCTGCCCCTCTCTCACTGCTTCGAGCTCACTAGCTCTCTCTCCAGTAACCCAACGTTGCTACTCTGAAAATTGATCTGCCAGTGAAATCGAACTGTTGGTGTGTCTTCTCCAAGCCCCAACAAGTTTTTTCTTATAATCTCTCTTTGAGACAACAAGTCTTCTCAAATTTCTCACTCCTCAATATTAATTTTGTTAAGGCCCATTTTCAACTTTTATTCTATTAGCATGTTTTTAAATTAAATTGAATATCATTTAATTTTCTCAAGAAAGATTTAATGAAATAAAATGTTTATTTTATTTCAAGGTGGCTCCACGTAAATTTAATTAATGTAAGATTATTTTTTTAATAAATGGGAAGCGGTGATAATATAACATAATCCATATGTAGTATTGTATCGTTTCAATCATGTTTATCATATCCCTTCGCTGTGATGTTCACTTACTAGACTAATACACTAACAGAAAATACCATAAAAACAAAAACAATAACCACTACGAAATAAGTCAAAACGTTCAGTCTGGCTTGATATAAACCACGAGAGGAAATATTTTCACCCAACACATTATAGTAGTCTGTTGGCTCCGAAGAATCATCAGGGAAAAGACCCTCGGTTCAAGCACAAGAGGCTTGCAGTGCTCTAATGTAGTCTAAGACAGTGCTGGCATTTTCACCTCACACCGAAGGGCAAAGAGTTTCACTTGAAGCACGTCGCGACCAAAAGGAAGAAGGGTTCAACATGGGATCGAGAGAATATCAATCGGGCATAGGCGATCATACACATATGCATCCATAATACATGAAACAAAGATAACAGTACTCGTAGCTCATACACATAGATCAATTATAAAGAACACAAAACTAAGAGCATCCTTGCATCAATCTATGAATTACCATTTACATGCAACAGGTAGACTATTTAAAATTTTAATAGGCCCAATAAGCACGATGCTCAATACATTAGAAGTCTCAACAACCGTCAGCTTTGTCTTATATTAACTTAGCATAACAGAACACATCATAATCCGGCATTTCGCCATAAACATTACATAGAATACCCGGCTCAGTTGCTCGGGTTAGATCAGCTCTGCAACCCAGTCCCTCAGATCCTAGCTCTCTCTGCTTCAGCATCTGCATACCTCTTCTAAGGCTGACTCCTCCTTCCTTCGGCGACTCCAGCAACAACCTTCTTCCTTTCTTTTCTTCCCCTTTTATGTCCTTCCCGGCTGCCCGGACTGCCAGTTCTTGCTCGGCTGCTTTCTCTCTTGGCTGCTTCTGCGCCTTCCCGTCTCCTTGGCTGCCTTTGCCTTCTGCTGCCATCTCGCCATTACTCCTCCCCAACTATTCGTTCCGCCACCCAACCGTTGCTGCCATTTGTCCCTTTCTTGCCTTTCAGTCAGTCAAAACTGGTCAAAATCATTCAAAATTAACAAAGGCTCCAACAGGCCCCAACCACAATTTCTTGACTCGTCCCTGACTCAAGTCATCTTGACCTTTGGCAGTCTTGTTGTTTCTTCCATGTGCTCTACAAGTGGTGGTTGCGTTACTACTGGCGCTATTTCCGTTGTCTGTTGTGTCGGCACTTCTGCTACTTCGATACTTGCTTGCAGAGTAGGCACCTCTTCTGTCTCAATCCTAGCTTGTGGCATGGCATTTGTCCCTATGGCCCTTTCTTGACCTTGTGGCTCCTCCATTCCAAACGAAGGCTCCAACTCGGGGACTGAGGTTGTTGTTTGTTGCCTGAACTCAGTGTATCGTTGAATTGCCAGGTCCCAGTTGGCGAGGATTGCATTGGCACCTTGTGTAAATGCCTCGACCAATTGGGATGTTAAAGTTGTTGGTTGTTGCCTCTGCAGGTTGTCCCATTGTTGGCCGTTGGAGTCACATGCCTCTTTCAAGAGCCGAACCTGCATACAAACTGGGGGCCGCAAGTCTCGAATTATCCTTCTCGTCCTTGTTGATTCTTCATCAATGTTGTCAACCTAGGCCTGGAGGATGTCGATTTGCTCATTGATTTGTTGCAGCTGAGCATGGTCTGTGCAATCCGTTGTGCTGGAAAACAAGGACTGAATCTATTCTCTTAATGGGTAAACCTGGTGTTCTTTAGAGCTAGACTGCCTGACCAGTCACAAACCTTGCCCATTAGAGCGTATCCGTTGGTGAGGACTTTGGCAAAGGATTTTTTCTTCACTTCCAGTTCCCTGACCTTGCCTTCAACTGTCTGCGCATAGATTTCCACGGGATCTAGTAATGTGGATTGTACTGTATCTATCTTTCGCTTCATTTATGCATTTGCGGTTGCCAAGCGCATGCACGTTGTCTGTATATGATCACAGCAGCCGATCAACATGCAGGCAGATATGTCCGTCGGTGCTTCAGTGTTGGTTTTGGTGATAGTTGGCCATATTGATTGGAACCTTTGTGTAATCTGATCCACCTGGGCTTGTAATCCTGTGTTTAATTCCCATAGGTGATCTCGCTCTTTCGTCACTATGAGCAACTGCATCTTCTGCTGCTCATGTTCTTTGGCCGGGTCTTCATGGAGGCTCTCGGCCTTGTGGGTTGCTTGCAGAATACAAGAAAATAATTGGGCTGATGACCAATGATGGAACGTATCAGCCTACATTGTGCTAGGTTCTGGGAATTGTTGTTTTATGGGTAGGACGCTTGCAATGGACTTATCTGAATGGGAAGCAGGTGAGTGTTCTTGCTGGGATGGTGGAGTGAACTGTGGTTTGAGTGGAGTAATTCTATGGTTTGGAGGGACTGCGAGCTTTAAAGGGAGAGCGAGCAAGTACAAGGCAGTCCTTTCTCTCTTCCAAATGGTATCCAGATGTCTCCCTACTAGTGGGTCCAACCCAAGAATTGGTGTTGTACTATCTGTTGGTGCCATCCCTATGGTCGAGGTGGTGCCCTCTATCCAGCCGACCGACTGAAATTCTGCTTCTGCAGTAGTCCTTTGATGGCCGAACGGGAGGATCTCGGACAAGGTCACGGAAGTGGAAGCGGTTTGCAAGGATGACTCCCACGATGGTTGTACAGCGGTGGATGTGGCGGAAGGATCTCCTTAACTATGGTGGTTGTGGGAATTGGATGTTCGACCTCAACAGTGAGATCGATGACTGGAGCTAGCAGGTTAATTTTTGGCTTTTTAGTAGCCGGCTTTTTGACTTGTGGGGTGCAGATGACTCATTTCTTTTGCGGTTTGGGGACTGTCGTCTAGGAGGGAGCCTAAGCTGGCTCAAAGCTTGTGATTGTCCTTCTTGCTTCGAACATTTTTTCTTCCATTTGGAGCAGCATCGGTTGGAGTACTTCATCAGCTACCCGCTTCCCACTGCTTTCTGCCCATCTCCCTCTCTGTCCTATGGCATCAAAGCTCCGAATAGGTACTGTTACGCAGTAATTTGTCACCGTTGGTCACCGTCCTTGTTACCCCTGCTTTCGCACACTGGAGGACACATTTATG